>WNWK01005213.1:12500-57500 GCA_009830355.1 Cherax destructor | reverse complement strand
GACTCTGTGTACACGTACAGGTAAGCATAGGTTGCTGTACTTGCTCATGAACGTGGTCGTGACGTAAAGGGACTCATACGCACATACGCATAAATACCCTCGTATTTATGCGTAATATATCATTCGTATCTCACGTACACGTGAGAAGTACATTGCGAGACCGGTCCTTGGACTTATGTGCATGTATGTGGGCGTGTGTGCATGTGAACGTGCAGCTCTTAAAAACAGGTTTCGCTCTGATAGAGTTGAGCGCTGGGGGCGCTGGAATCTGTGACCCGGTTTTATGGCGCCTCTCGCCGAATGGATTTAGGGCGATCACCGACAGCCTGACTAGTGAGGAAGTGGGCCGCTATTAGTGGACGGAGGATCAAGCCTCGGCCACTCCTTCCAGGAGTGGGATTAAATTATGGGGAATCAAATGCAAAATGGGAGTTGACACAGTTACTTTTTGCTGATGATACTGTGCTTATGGGAGATTCTAAAGAAAAGTTGCGAAGGTTAGTGGACGAGTTTGGGAGGGTGTGTAAAGGTAGAAAGTTGAAAGTGAACATAGATAAGAGTAAGGTGATGAGGGTATCAAACGATTTAAATAAAGAAAAATTGGATATCTTATTGGAGAGAGGGATTATGGAAGTAGTAAATGTTTTCAGATATTTGGGAGTTGACGTGTCAGCGGATGGGTTTATGAAGGATGAGGTTAACCATAGAATTGATGAAGGAAAAAAGGTGAGTGGTGCGTTGAGGTATCTGTGGAGACAAAAAACGTTATCCATTGGGGCAAAGAAGGGAATGTACGAAAGTATAGTGGTACCAACACTCTTATATGGGTGTGAAGCATGGGTTGCAAATGCTGCAGCGAGGAGGAGGCTGGAGGCAGTGGAGATGTCCTGTCTAAGGGCAATGTGTGGTGTAAATATTATGCAGAAAATTCGGAGTGTGGAAATTAGGAGGAGGTGGGAGTTACTAAAAGTATTTGTCAGAGTGCTGAAGAGGGGTTGTTGAGGTGGTTTGGTCATTTAGAGAGAATGGATCAAAGTAGAATGACTTGGAGAGCGTATACATCTGTAGGGGAAGGAAGGCGGGGTAGGGGTCGTCCTCGAAAAGGTTGGAGGGAGAGGGTGAAGGAGTTTTTTTGGGGCGAGGGGCTTGGACTTCCAGCAAGCATGTGTGAGCGTGTTAGATAGAAGTGAATGGAGGCGAATGGCTTTTGGGACCTGACGAGCTGTTGGAGTGTGAGCAGGGTAACATTTTGTGAAGGGATTCAGGGAAACCAGTTAATTGATTTAGATGGACTTGAGTCCTGGAAATGGGAAGTACAATGCCGGCACTTTAAAGGAGTGGATTGAGATATTGGCGGTTTGGAGGGATTTTCTGAACTGTCGTATCTTAGCGCCTCTTCAAAGACAGTCATTATGTATGAGTGAGGTGAAAGTGTTGAATAATGATGAAAGTATTTTCTTTTGGGGGATTTTCTTTCTTTTTGGGTCACCCTGCCTCGTTGGGAGACGGACGACGAGTTAAAATTATATATATATATATATATATATATATATATATATATACTATATATATTATTGTGTGCAAAGAAGAAATCCTGTTCATTTGATACCTCTAGTGCACTCGGATAGCTGGTAGACTTTGTTCCCAACAAGGGTTTAAAGTGGCTGAATAGCCTTCAACTTTCTTTAGGGATGACCAAAACTCCAGTGTAAAATCGTTAATTTAATTAAAGAAATAATCTTAAAGATTTTCATTTTCTTATGAAAATGAGTTAAATAGAGCCCATTCTTCAAAGGGCGCAATTATATATATATATATACACACATAAATATTGTCACAGTTACAATGATTCACCAGGAATGTATAAATCCCCATAGCATAGTTAAACAATCCTTATAGGACATTTGAAATAACCAGTACGTCTCTGACAACTCTTATCAAGGTAATATATCCGTACAATAAGTTGCACCGATGTTCCCTTGCAAGGGATTTGAATAAGATTAGAGATTGCTAGCTTGCAAGGGAGTATGAGAGAGGGCACAACTCAGTAGTGAGTGGGTGAACCAACTGCCTCCACTAGTCAACGGTGATCCGAGGTCAGGTATGATCACGTGACCAGCGGGAGGTCGGCAGGTCAATGAATGGGTAACCAGCGCTCTAACTAGTGGTATACCACTACATTGAAATCACATACTCAATATCATAAAAACCTAACCAAAATACACAATAATTATAATATTTACAATGGTGTTGAACATAATTTCTATACCATAGTATATGCAGTATCAGTTAATATTATATAGCGAACCATCTCCATTTTAGCTAATAATGGAGAATATTGCGATATAATATTAGTTGGAAACACTGTATATAAGGTTCTTCACCTATAATAATCTTATATTATATATATATATATATATATATATATATATATATATATATATATATATATATATATATATATATATATATATATATATATATAGGATGGGGTCCACCTCTTGTGTAAATTGTGGGACCCATAGCCTCGGAGAAGTGGATAAAAAGGCTTCAAGGAAGAATATTTAGATTTCTTTCTGAAGCCATTTGAATATTCCACTTCCCCTACCACCCCATCTTTTTTATACAAACTTTATTTCAAGACAAAATACATAGGGAGTAAAATAACATAGATAACAACTCAGAGCTACATGTCAAATACTTCGTCCAGCTCCCCGGCAGTGGGCCGCGTGCCCAGAACGCTGCAGGCATTTTCCCTCTGGATCGCCACACTGAGTCTCTGAAAGAGGAAGCGGGTCGCCCTGTGGGCCCTGGTTTCTATGATGAGTTTCTCACCCAGCTCTTTGAGAAACTTTAGAGCACACTTGCCCCACGCTCCAAGGGTCTCCGACCCTATTGGGATGAAGTTATAGCAAGAAGGAAGGCCTTAATATTTGCGAGTCTTCTGGGTCTCCCTGTGGCTGGCAGCTCCACCCCCTTCGGCTGCGGAGTATGGCAAGTAGGTGTCTGCCATTGTGGCAGGACAGGTGTAGTCCCAAGCAATCTGCTTACCATCCTTCCAGGGTAGCATAGTGGCTCCATCAGTACGTTTTTGACTTCCATCAGACCTCTGCCTAATAGGTAAAACTGGTCAATTAGCAAGAACTCATCTAAAATTAAGTCCTTTCTAAAATTTTCTCTTATACGTTTAAATATATATTTTTTTCATTTATGTTAATGTAAGAATTTATAATTTTGTACCAAGAGAAACTTTGAAAACCTACCTAACCTTATTACAACAAGCGCAATTTAATTTAGCCTAACCCAACTAAATATATTTTAGATACGTTAACATTAATTTAATAATAAACAAACACAATGAAATATATTTTTTTCGTTATGTTCAGAATGATTTTGGCGAAATTATTGCATACACAAATTTTCACTTGTCTTATATGGCAAGGTGAGCGTTGCTATTTAAGCAAAAATCGCAAGTTTTACCTAATCGGCACGACATATATATATATATATATATATATATATATATATATATATATATATATATATATATATATACATATATATATATATATATATATATATATATATATATATATATATATATATATATATATATATATATATATGTATATATATGTATATATATATATATATCATCGGCCGATTCCCACCAAGGTAGGGTGGCCCGAAAAGAAAAAACTTTCATCATTATTCACTCCATCACTGTCTTGCCAGAGGGGTGCTTTACACTACAGTTATAAAACTGCAACATTAACACCCCTCCTTCAGAGTGCAGACACTGTACTTCCCATCTCCAGGACTCAAGTCCGGCCTGCCGGTTTCCCTGAATCCCTTCATAAATGTTACTTTGCTCACACTCCAACAGCACGTCAAGTATTAAACACCATTTGTCTCCATTCACTCCTATCAAATACGTTCACGCATGCTTGCTATAAATCCAAGCCCCTAGCTCACAAAACCTCTTTTACCCCCTCCCTCCAACGTTTCGTAGGCCGACCCCTACCCCGCCTTCCCTCCACTACAGATTTATACACTCTCGAAGTCATTCTGTTTCGTTCCATTCTCTATACATGTCCGAACCACCTCAACAACCCCTCCTCAGCTCTCTGGATAATAGTTTTGGTAATCCCGCACCTCCTCCTAATTTCCAAACTCCGAATTCTCTTCATTATATTCACACACACATTGACATCAGACATGACATCTCCACTGCCTCCAGCCTTCTCCTCGTTGCAACATTCATCACCCATGCTTCACACCCATATACGAGTGTTGGTATAACTATACTCCCCTCTCCACAGACTCCGAAGTGCACCACTCACCCTTTTCCCCTCATCAATTCTATGATTCACCTCATCCTTCATAGACCCATCTGCTGACATGTCCACTCCCAAATATCTGAATACATTCACCTCCTCCATACTCTCTCCCTCCAATCTGATATCCAATCTTTCGTCACCTAATCTTTTTGTTATCCTCATCACCTTACTCTTTCCTACATTCACTTTCAACTTTCTTATTTTAATTACCCTACCAAATTCATCCAGCAACCTCTACAACTTCTCTTCAGAATCTCCCAAAAGCACAGTGTCATCAGCAAAAAGCAACTGTGACAACTCCCACTTTGTATTTGATTCTTTGTCTTTTAACCCCACACCTCTTGCCATGACCCTCGCATTCACTTCTCTTACAGTCCCGTCTATAAATATATTGAACAACTACGGTGACATCACACATCCTTGTCTAAGTCCTTCTTTTACTGGGAAATAATCTCCCTCTCTCCTACACACTATAACCTGAGCCTAACTATCCTCATAAAAGCTCTTCACTGCTTTCAGTAACCTACCTCCTATTACATATACCTGCAACATCTGTCACATTGCCCCCCTATTCACCCTATCTCTTTACCCTTATCTAAGTACTGTTCACCTATATGTTTCACTGTAAACACTTGGTCTACACACCCCCTAACTCTACCATCCACTTTACCTGGTATACTCAACAGACTTATTCTCCTAAAATTTTTGCACTCTCTTTTGTCCCCTAGGTACCTTACCCTCTTCCATACATTTATTGAATAATAGCACTAACCACTCCAAAACTATATCCCCGCCTGCTTTTAACATTTCTATCTTTGTCCCATCAATCCCAGCTGCCTTACCCCCTTTCATTCTTCCCACTGCCTCACAAACTTCCCCCACACTCACAACTGGCTCTTCCACACTCCTACAAGATGTTATTCCTCCTTGCCCTATATACGAAATCACAGCTTCCCTGTCTTCATCAGCATTTAACAACTCCTCAAAATATTCCCTCCATCTTCCCGATACCTCTAACTCTCCATTTAATAACTCTCCTCTCCTATTTTTAACTGTCAAATCCATTTGTTCCCTAGGCTTCTTCAACTTATTAATCTCACTCCAAAACTTTTTCTTATTTTCAACAAAATTTGTTGATAACATCTCACCCACTCTCTCATTTGTTCTTTTTACATTGCTTCACAACTCTCTTAACCTCTCTCTCTCTCTCTCTCTCTATTTATATATATATATATATATATAATATATATATATATATATATATATATATATATATATATATATATATATATATATATATATATTATATAGTAAACCTGCATATACAACATAAACCTACTCTGCTACATACCAACATCAAACTCCAGTTCACTTTTACCCAGTACTCACATTAGCTCACTAGCACACTGCTACTAGTGAATAAAAAACATAAATATTTATGAATAGAGTGGCTCCATGACACCCCTTTTCCCTTCTTCTGCAGGCTGTACGAGTAGTCTCCCAAAACTTAAACAGGCCTCTGCACACTAGTGCCTTTCGGTTAAACATGAGAGCACTTAAACAAATAAAATAACCTATCGAATAAACTTACAAAAAAAAAAGAAAAATTCAACCCCACCTACTTACCCCAACCGCTGTTCTTCTCGTACTGCCCCACAAACACCTTACCTGCTCCTGTCGGACCTGTCCTGCCCTGGCTAATCTTCATGACTAATACGTGTCTAGTTTCAGAACAAACCCCGGAAACTGACATTATATATGGAGTGTTGAGTGTTTTATATATATATATATATATATATATATATATATATATATTTTTTTTTTTTTTTTATTAACACATCGGCCGATTCCCACCAAGGCAGGGTGGCCCGAAAAAGAAAAACTTTCATCATCATTCACTCCATCACTGTCTTGCCAGAAGGGTGCTTTACACTACAGTTATAAAACTGCAACATTAACACCCCTCCTTCAGAGTGCCGGCACTGTACTTCCCATCTCCAGAACTCAAGTCCGGCCTGCCGGTTTCCTGAATCCCTTCATAAATGTTACTTTGCTCACACTCCAACAGCACGTCAAGTATTAAAACCATATGCCTCCATTCACTCCTATCAAATACGCTCACACATGCTTGCTGGAAGTCCAAGCCCTCGCACAAAAACTTCCTTTACCCCTCCTCCAACCTTTCCTAGGCCGACCCTCACCCCGCCTTCCCTCCACTACAGATTTATACACTCTCGAAGTCACTCTGTCTCGTTCCATTCTCTCTACATGTCCAAACCACCTCAACAACCCTCCTCAGCTCTCTGGACAATCGTTTTGGTAATCCCGCACCTCCTCCTAATTTCCAAACTCCGAATTCTCTGCATTATATTCACACCACACATTGACCTCAGACAAAATATATATATATATATATATATATATATATATATATATATATATATATATATATATATATATATATATATATATTTCAAGCCTGGACAAACGGCAAGCAGGTGGTGTGTGACTACACATGTGCATCTACCTTGGCTGATACCTATCTCCAATACACCAGGGAGGAAGGAGGGGCAGCTGCCACCTTCAGGGAGTCCGAAATGTCTAGAAAATATAGAGAACTTGCCCATCATTATATGTTTGTTCCCATAGGCTCAGAGACCCTTGGCTCATGGGGAAAGAGTGCTTCTAAGTTCCTCAAGGAGCTGGGCAAAAGACTCAACAGGGTAACTAAGGATCCCAGGGCAGCTAGTTTTCTGTTCCAGCGACTCAGCGCTGCTGTTCAGAGGGGTAATGCATGCTATATTTTGGGCACGCGCCCCAGCTCTGAGGAGCTGGATGAGATTTTCGCATTATAATCAGTGACAAACATGTAACAATATGTACTAGACATGTGTCTCTCACATCTCGTGTACTGTATATGCCATCTTTATATCAACAATGTATCTCTTAAATCTTTTGTACCATATTATGTAATAAAATATACCTATTGGTAAAAAAAAAAGAATGAAAAGATGGGGTGGTAGGGGAAGTGGAATATTCAAATGGCTTCAGAAAGAAATCCAAATATTCTTCCTTGAAGCCTTTTTATCCACTTCTCCGAGGCTATGGGTCCCACAATTTGTACCAGAGGTGGACCCCATTATATATAAAAATATATATATATATATATATATATATATATATATATATATATATATATATATATATATATATATATATATATATATATATATATATATATATATATATATATATATATATACGTAAATATATGTATACGTATGCATATTTTTTTCCCCTGAGGTATCTGTTAGTAAGATCAGGTTTCACGGGATCATTTTCTCTCTCTTCGAATATTTATGGAATTGTGAATATAACCGCTGCTTTTATTATCGTCATTAGATACACTGCAATGTGGGAAAACATTTTACCAAGCACCTGAATCCTCCCAGTAGGTCTCGAGTTTCTAATACACTGCCATTTTGTCCAGGATATGTCTCCCACACAACTGGAGATACACACTGTTATTTTGTCCAGGATGTGATAGCCAGCACAGCCGGTGTTTCTTACACATTTGCATGGCAATTTTTCCCTCGATTGCTTTTAGAAAATAAGACTGCAACTTTGCCCATGGTCCCAAATTAATCTATAATGAAGCTTATCCTAAGTTTATGTTCCTCTGGCACTGGACCTAAAGAATCATATCTGTGAGTTAGGAAGTGGACATATGAAATTCAGAAATGTTCACACTTAAACAAATAAAAATATATGACAATTTTGAAAAGCATTTAATAATTAACAAATAAATGAGTATCATTGAAGTTATAAATTGTTAAATAAGAGAATTAAATGATTTGAACATTAAAGTTAACAAAATGCAATTATAAGTAATTAGATATAAACAATTTTATTATTATTTTTATTATTATTATTATTATTATTATTATTATTATTATTATTATTATTATTATTATTATTATTATTATTATTATTATTATTATTATTATTATTATTATTATTATTATTATTATATTATTATTATTATTATTATTATTATATTATTATTATTATTATTATTATTATTATTATTATTATTATTATTATTATTATTATTATTATTATTATTATTATTATTATTATTATTATCATCATCATTATTACTTTTTATTATTAACACATCGGCCGTTTCCCACCAAGGCAGGGTGGCCCGAAAAACAAAAACGTTTATCATAATTCACTCTATCACTGTCTTGCCAGAGACATGCTTACACTACAGTTATAAAACTGCAACATTAACACCCCTCCTTCAGAGTGCTGGCACTGTACTTCCCATCTCCATGAATCAAGTCCGGCCTGCCGGTTTCTCTGAATCACTTCATAAATGTTACCTTGCTCACACTCCAACAGCACGTTAAATCCTAAAAACCATTATCAAATACGCTCACGCATGCTTGCTGGAAGTCCATGCCCTTCGCACACAAATTCTCCTTTACCCCCTTCCTCCAACTTTTCCTAGGCCGACTCCTACCCCTAATCTTCACTGCTTTCAGTTACCTACCTCCTATTCTATACACTTGTAACATCTGCCACATTGCCCCCTTACCCATCCTGTCATACGCCTTTTCCAAATCCATAAATGCCACAAAAACCTCTTTACTCTTATCTAAATACTGTTCACCTATATATTTCACTGTAATCACTGGTCTACACACCCTCTACCTTTCCTAAAACCTCCTTGTTCATCTACTATCCTACTCTCCGTCTTACTCTTAATTCTTTCAATAATGACTCTACCATACACTTTACCAGGTATACTCAACAGACTTATTCTCCTATAATTTTTGCATTCTCTTTTGTCCCCTTTGCCTTTATAGAAAGGAACTATGCACACTCTCTGCCAATCCCTAGGTACCTTACCCTCTTCCATACATTTATTAAATAATAGCACCAACCACTCCAAAACTATATCCCCACCTGCTTTCAACATTTATATGTTTATCCCATCAATCCCAGCTGCCTTACCCCCTTTCATTCTACCCACTGCCCCACGAACTTCCCCCACACTCACAACTGGCTCTTCCACACTCCTACAAGATGTTATTCCTCCTTGCCCTATACACGATATCACAGCTTCCCTGTCTTCATCAACATTTAACAACTCCTCAAAATATTCCCTCCATCTTCCCGATACCTCTAACTCTCCATTTAATAACTCACTTCTTCTATTTATTATTATTAGCAGCAGCAGCAGAAGCAACAACAGCAGCAGCAGCAGCAACAGCAGCAGCAGCAGCAGCAGAACAGCAGCAGCAGCAGCAGCAGCAGCAGCAGCAGCATCACTAGTAGCAGCAACAGCAGCAGCAACAGCACTAGAAGCAGCACCAGCAGCAGCAACAACAACAACAACAGCAGCAGCAGCACTAGCACCAGCAGCACTAGCAGCAGCACCAACAGCAGCAGCAGCAGCAGAGCAGCAGCACTAGCAGCAGCACCAACAGCAGCAGCAGCACCAACACCAGCAGCAGAGCAGCAGCAGCAGCACTAGCAGCAGCAACAACAGCAGCAGCAACCGTAGCAGCAGCTGTAGTAGTAGTAGTAATAGTAGTAGTAATAGTAGTACTAACAGTAATAGTAATAGTAGTAGTAATAGTAGTAGTAATAGTAGTAGTAATAATATTAGTAGTAGTAATAGTAGTAGTAATAGTAGTACTAATAGAAGTAGTAATAGTAGTAGTAATAATAATAATAAAAGAAAAAACACTAAACTCGTTGGAGCTTCAACATTTAGGCATCGTGTCACCTCTCCCAGCACGACACACCTGCTGGTGATCAAACATATTTGTTTGTGTTTCTTGGTGTGTTTGGGAACGAGAGTCTTGAGACCTCTACCGTAAAATTGCTGGTGCCTGCTGGTGAAATTACTGGTCTTGAGGGAAGGCAGGAGTATGATTATTATTCTCGAAGGTTTTGAAAGTAAAAACAAGATGTTGCTGAATTTCTTCGCCAAGAACCCGACCGCTCTAATCCCTTACACCCCCTACCTTCTCGTAAATATACACTTGGACCTTCTCTTCTTTTCTCGCCTCAGGTGTGACTTGACAATGGTCCAGGACAGAAAAAAGCGTCGTCGTGAGGTTCCTCTCTCTGAGGTGTGCGGGTTTTTGATGATTTGTTACAGCTCATCCTTCATATCTCGAGGACGAGGTGCATTCCTCAAGGGCGAGAAAGATTAATCCTTCAGCTCTCGAGGAGTAGGTAGACGCTATCTTCACTCCTGGAACAGGAAGACTACTGTTGGCTGGGTAGAGAAGAGTGAGGGGAAAGGAGTGGGGTGGAAATGGAAGGGGACGCATGAAGGGGGGTGGGTGGAAGGGAAGTGATAGAGGGAAAGGAAAGGATGGAAGGGGAGAGAAAAAGTGAGAGGGTAGTAGAGGGAGGTATGCTCCACTTTCTTGGACTGCCTGTGCCCCATCTCATCTGTGACTTCTTGACAGAATAGAGAACAGAGCATGACGACTCATCACTCGCCTGGACTCAGGCTGGATAGATCTGTCATTTGAGCGGAGCCTTAAACACCGGAGGGATGGGGGTGGGCTTACTGTTATGTACAAGGCCAACATTGTCAAGGTACCAACCACACTTGGCTACACTCCGGGGACACCGAGAAGTGAGCTTCTACACAACAAGACAGGCAGCAAACAGCAACTACACTCTGTATCCTTCTCCAGAACATCACTTCATCTGAGATCATTTATTCCTAAGATGACTCGAGTCTGGAAAATGTTCGTACAGAATTATGGTATCAACGAAATAAAGTTAACTGACCAAAGGAAATCGCTGGCCAACAGGTGGCTCCAACTTCATCCTGTTCATTATTTGTATGTCTTATAACAATGAAAAAAAAATTCAAATGAGCTGATGTAGGTAACAACTCTTAGCTTGTAATTAAAGCTAGGAATCCTTAAACAAACCTTGTAAAACCATGTGTAAAAGAGAGAGAGAGAGAGAGAGAGAGAGAGAGAGAGAGAGAGAGAGAGAGAGAGAGAGAGAGAGAGAGAGAGAGAGAGAGAGAGAGAGAGAGAGACCAGGAAACCAGCCTAGACCAAGCCGCCAACACCCAAAATTATATATGTACATTCTTAATTGAGCTCCAGGATCAACCACACAATGCTCCAGTCTCCAACCTCCGTATGGGCGCATTTCCCTAAGATCCTTTTAAGATTATCGACTTTATTTGTCTTTGTGGGTTGGCTCTCTGTAGCCAGTATGGATGCTGATTTGTTACGGGTTATATTTTCGACATATACTGTTGAATTTTGTCATTGTGTGTGTGTGTGTGTGTGTGTGTGTGTGTGTGTGTGTGTGTGTGTGTGTGTGTGTGTGTGTGTGTGTGTGTGTGTGTGTGTACTCACCTAATTGTACTCACCTAATTGTGGTTGCAGGGGTCGAGACTCAGCTCCTGTCCCCGCCTCTTCGCTGTCGTGTGTGTGTGTGTGTGTATGTGTGTGTGGGTGTGTGTATGTGTGTGTGTGTGTATGTGTGTGTGTGTGTATGCGAGCGTGTGTGTGTGTATGTACTCACCTATTTGTGGTGGCAGGGTCGATTCATAGCTCCTGGTCCTCTCTCTCCCTGCTCCATGAGCTTTATCAAACCTCGTCTTAAAACTATGCATGGTTCCTGCCTCCACTAAGTCACTTTCTAGGCTATTCCACTTCCTGACAACTCTATGACTGAAGAAATACTTCCTAACATCCCTTTGACTCATAGGAGTCTTCAACTTCCAATTGTGACCCCTTGTTTCTGTGTCCCCTCTCTGGAACATCTTGTCTCTGTCCACCTTATCTATTCCTCGCAGTATTTTATATGTCATTATCATTTCTCCCCTAACCCTCCTGTCCTCTAGTGTCGTCAGGCCGATTTCCCTTAACCTTTCTTCGTAGGAAAATCCCTTTAGCTCTGGGACTAGTCTTGTTGCAAACCTTTGCACTTTCTCTAATTTCTTGACGTGCTTGACCAGGTGTGGGTTCCAAACTGGTGCTGCATACTCCAGTATGGGTCTGATGTATATGGTGTACAGAGTCTTGAACGATTCCTTAGTGAGGTATTGGAACGCTATTCTTAGGTTTGCCAGCCGCCCGTATGCTGCAGCAGTTATCTGATTGATGTGTGCCTCAGGAGATGTGCTCGGTATTATACTCACCCCAAGATCTTTTTCCTTGAGTGAGGTTTGCAGTCTTTGGCCACCTAGACTATACTCTGTCTGCGGTCTTCTTTGCCCTTCCCCGATCTTCATGACTTTACATTTGGGAGGGTTAAATTCAAGGAGCCAGTTACCGGACCAGGCTTGTAGCCTGTCCATATCTCTTTGTAGTCCTGCCTGATCCTCGACTGATTTAATTCTTCTCATTAACTTCACATCATCTGCAAACAGGAACACTTCTGAGTCTATCCCTTCCGTTATGACATTCACATATACCAAAAAAAGTACAGGTCCTAGGACTGACCCCTGTGGAACCCCACTCGTCACAGGTGCCCACTCTGATACCTCGTCACGTACCATGACTTGTTGTTGCCTCCCTGTCAGGTATTATCTGATCAATTGCAGTGCCCTTTCTGTTATGTGTGCCTGATCCTGAAGATTTAGTGCCTCGTTTCTGTCTCCTTTCTTAAAAACGGGGACTACATTTGCCGTCTTCCATACCTCAGGTAGTTGCCCAGTTTCAATGGATATGTTGAAAACTGATGTTAGTGGCACACACAGCGTCTCTGTTCCCTCTATAAGGACCCATGTAGAGATGTTGTCTGGTCCCACCGCCTTTGAGGTATCAAGGTTACTTAGCAGCTTCTTCACCTCGGTTGTGCGCATTTCATCCAACACTTGTTGGTATATCCCTTGTTGTTGTACTTCCCTGTTCTGACTTCCGAGAGTCCTTTCTGTTTCCACTGTAAATACTTCCTTAAGTCTCATGGTGAGCTCCTCACATACTTCTTGGTCGTTCATTGTGAGTTCTCCACCTTATTTTCTCAGTCTGATTACCTGGTCTTTGACTGTTGTCCTCCTCCTGATGTGGCTGTACAACAGCTTCGGGTCAGACTTGACTTTTGATGCTATGTTATTTCCATACTGTCGCTGAGCCTCCCTCCTTGTCTGTGCTTACTCGTTTCGGGCTCTTCGACTAATCTCTTTATTTTCCTGAGTCCTTTGTCTTTTGTACTTTTTCCATTTTCTAGTGCACTTAGTTTTTGCCTCCCTACACCTTTAGATAAACCAAGGGCTCTGCAAGGAGGCAGAGGAAAGGTTTAAGAACAAACCTTTCCTCTGCCTCCTTGCATTTTGTGGTTAGTAGTCCATCATTTCGTTTAGTGATTCTCCTACCAATTCTCTTTCCACTGAACCTCCTGCAGGAAGTTCCTCATGCCCGTGTAGTTCCCCCTTTTGAAGTTTGGATTTTCCCATCCTACTCCTGTTAACCTCTCCACTTGTAACTCTACTATGTATTCAAAGCCCAGTACCACGTGATCACTAGCTCCTAGAACCTTTCATATGTGATGTCCTCAATATCCGAGCTACTCAGGGTGAACACAAAGTCCAGTCTTGCTGGTACATCCTTCCCTCTCTCTCTCTGGTAGTGTCAGTAACATGTTGATGCATGAGGTGTTCCAGTACCACATCCATCATCTTGGTTCTCCATGTTTCGAGACCCCCATGTAGCTCCAGATTTTCCCAGTCAATTTTCTTGTGATTGAAATCGCCCATAACTAGTACTTTTGTTCTACCAGTGTGAGCTCTTCTGGACACCACAGCAAGTGTGTCCACCATTACTCTGTTGCTCTCTTCATATTTTTCTCTTGGCCTCCTTCAGTTCTGTGGCTGGTTATATATCACTGCAATGACTAACTAATGTCCCCCAGACTAAATTGTACCTACTATGTAGTCCCTTTCGCCCATTTCGTCCATTCCTTCCATTTCCTCAAATCCCCATCGGTTTTTAATGAACAGGGCAACTCCCTCTTCCCCTCTGCTACCTTTATCTTTCCTCAGGATCTGATATTCGGGTGGGAAGATTGTGTCTGCTATCATCCCGGTGAGTTTCGTTTTTGTGACTGCTATGATGTCCAGGGATGTCTCCTTGATTCTTTCATGCCACTCCTCACATTTGTTTGTTATTTTGTCCACCTTTGTATATGAAACCTTCAACTTATTTTCTAAACCTGTGGTTCGGGGAGAACACTGGGGTTGGGGGAGCGGGAGACCTGGTGGGGAACTATGGGGGGTTGCTGTGGGAGTGGAGTTTGTGATGAAAGGGGTGGGGGCAGAGAGTACAGTGTGTGACTTTTGGGGTAGACTGTTTGGTTGCATTGGGGTTGTCGTGGTTGAGGTCCTTCTATGGGTCGTTCTGAGGGAGGTTGTATTTGCTCTTCCTCCTGAGTCTGGGTTCTCTTGCTCATATCAGTCTTTGCCTCTCGATCCTCATTGCGCCTTTGTACCCTCTCTTTCAATTTGTCTTTCTTCTTGTGTTCTGTCCCAGTCGAGGTACACCCTCTGGTACTTTGGTATGTTCCTTAGTCGTGCTTACTCCTGCAGGATCCTGTTTCGAGCGGATTCTGCCTTGAAAATCATTTTGACTGGCCGTTTTTTTCTCTTGCAAACCACCATATTCTCAGAAAATTTATCAACTCAGTCTTGTCGTCCTCTCCTATTGCTTTCATGATATTTTCAATCGTGTGTGTGTGTGTGTGAGTGTGTGCATGCTCATGTTTGTATGTCATCGCCTGTATGTATTTACCTATATGTTGGAAAAATAAACACATAAGCAGTATAATGTGATCCTTTATTGACAACGTTTCGCTCACGCAGTGGGCTTTATCGAGTCACAGACAGATCTGTCTGTGACTCGATAAAGCCTACTGCGTGGGCGAAACGTTGTCAATAAAGGATCACATTACACTGCTTATGTGTATATTTTTCCATTGTGTCGGTATTTTATACCATTTTTTTACCTATATGTTGCAGTGATTGAGTCTTAGCTCTTGACCCCGCCTCTCAACTTGCCGCTTGCCAGGTTCACTCCCTTTCATCCCCGTAGGCCCTATCGTATCTACTTTTAAAACTATGTATGGAGTCTGCCTTCACTACTTCGATGAGGCATTCCCAATCCTGACCATCCAGAGGCTGAAGTAATACTTCCTGTCGTTCACGTCAGGTGTGTCTTTAACTTCCGGCTGTGCCCCCCGAGTATCTGTTTCCCACCTCTCAACCAGCTTATCTATACAGGTAATCGCATTATGGAGGCCCACATCATCAGCATAACTGTGGTATCGTTGTCTTGTCTGCCGACCCTAAGTTCAGTATCTTCTATATAACGCATATAATCTATAATTGTGTTTGCAACACTTTCATAGAGTCCTAACCTGAGCAGTCATGTTCAGAACTTCTAGAAAGTCTAGAAGCTCTCTGTAATAGTAATCCCATATCTAGGTGGAATGATCAGTGAGAAGAGAATAACGGAACTAAAGCATGCAGCACCAGTAGAGGGCGATACATAATTCTTAAATACTATATTCTCACTGTGTGAAAGACAAGGACTACCACACAACCAACACTCATTCCAAGTCATCCACAAAACACTCACAAAAGTTCCACCATCTTACCGCACTCCATCATCCCCCCCCAATCAAACACGTTTTATACCTCCGCTCTTTTCTCTAGCCCCTCCCACCAACTCAAACACAACAGTGCCCCTATCACACAAGCCCACTCACGCCTCTCATTAGCAACTCATCAGCCTCACACTCCCAACCATCATATCACCGGACCTCAGAGCCTCCTCCCTCGAGTCGTACCTAACACCTAAATAGGCGTCGTGTTTTTATCCTCACCTATTTCCACCCCCTTGGATAAGGATTTCCACCGGATTAAAAATCAATCAAAAGTGTTGACTGCAGGAGATGGAATCGCAAATAAAAGCGGTGCACCAAAAAAGAAAGGAAGGGTAACAAGATAAACAGACAAAAAGTAAAAGAACAGAAAGTCAAAGAATAGAAATAACAGAGAAGAAACGATGATGACCAAAACCCATTGAAGATTTGAGAAACTGGAAAAGCTGATAAATAGACTGTTATAACTGGAAACTTCATGTAGACCTGAACACATGTAGACCTGGACACATGTAGACCTGGACACATGTTAACCTGAACAAATGTAGAAGTGGACACATGTAGACCTGGACACATGTAGACCTGGACACATGTAGACTTGGACACATGTAGAACTGGACACATGTAGACCTGGACACATGTAGACTTGGACACATGGAGAACTGGACACATGGAGAACTGGACACATGGAGGGCTGGATACATGGAGGACTGGATATTCCAAGAGCTAAGCCAAGCGAGATAGTCATGGGTCACCTCAGAGCCAGCATGTTAAATAAATTTTCACTATAAGAGATGAGCCAACTAGACTGAACTTGGTATTCACTCTTTATGAAACAGACATTGGATAAATTATTTATGAAGCAAGCTTAGGTGTCAGTGCTCAGACTGTGCTGAGATTCCGATGCCAGCTAGAAACGGAACCGGAGGCAAGAGAGGAAAATGGAATAAATGGGGAATCAGACGCTAGAAGAGAGATGAAAGAACGAGATATTCCCTGGCTGGAGCACAGATGAAGACGTGCTTAAAGGCAAGGAGAAAAATAATGTAATTACCCGAAGAAAAAAGTGATGGGAAGCCTCATTAATATTAATAAATGAAGAGAACAAAATAGAAGGATCAATTTTGAAAAATACGAAGGGAGAACTGATAGTTTAAACAGTGTTGAAGTGAAAACACGATGAATGAGAAGAAGAGGAAGGACAAAATACAAGGAAGGAAAGCCGACGAAAGAGGGAGAAATAAGTAGGCAAACAACTGAATATGCAGTGATAAGAACTGAAGGAGCGAGACAATGTATACAGAGAAGAAACAAAGAGATAAACATATCTCTCAGCACACAGGCGTTGTATAATCCCTACTGGTTTAGCGCTCTTCCTCCATAATAATGATAATAATAATAATAATAATAATAATAATAATAATAATAATAATAATAATAATAATAATAATAATAATAATAATAATAATAATAATAATAATAATATGTCAGAACATAAGTGTAAAAACGTCTGTCACACACTTATGTGGAATGTCTGTCACACACATGTGAAAGGATTGTCACACACACACATGTGCAAGGTCTGCCACACACACACACACACACACACACACACATGTGCAAGGTCTGCCACACACACACACACATGTGCAAGGTCTGCCACACACACACACATGTGTAAGGTCTGCACACACACACACACACACACACATATGCAAGGTCTGCCACCCACACACACACACATGTGTAAGGTCTGCCCCACACACACACACACACACACACACATATGCAAGGTCTGCCACACACACACATATGCAAGGTCTGCCACACACACACACACACACACACACACATGTGCAAGGTCTGCCACACACACACACACACACATGTGCAAGAAGGTCTTTCTCACACACAAGTGTAAGAAATTACTTCACACAAAGTATAAAAAACTCTGTCTCACTCTCATGCACAAGAAAGTCTGCCTGACTCACAAGTGCAAGAAAATCTATCTCACTCACAATAGTTATTGCCAAAACTCTAAAGCCAACAAATAAAAAAGAAACTGCATTAAGAATTTGATTTCTACACTGTTTATTGATCGAGTGAGTCAAGAAATATTAATCTGGACATTGCAAAATATAGCTGCAATAAAAGGCAGCCTGCTATATTGAATGAGAGGTTATTTTTGCAAAAAAAATAAAAATATGAACAGCGATATGAGAGAACTTTCCTCTTATAGAAATGATGCTAGTTTGAAAAAGATAGATGGCAAATCCAGCAGTAGTATGGCGCCCACACGTTAACATAATGTAAATTGACACAATAAGTCCAAAGAAATATTCCCAAATTCATCACAGATTAAAACAAGTTGAACTAGAGACACTGAACATATATGCGTTGACAAATATAAGGGAAAGAGAAGACTTGATAACCACCGACGTAAGAACATTAGAACATAAGATAAAATAGATAATAACGAATCAACAAGGAGAACAAGTGGTCATGACTGTACAGTAACAACACAACCCTGGCTAACTTATGCTATAAAATTCTTCACAAATAGAGATGGTAGACCCGTGGAATGGGATCTGAGACGGTGATACACACACAGACACACACACAGACACACACACACACACACACACACAAACACACACCCACACATACACATACACACACTTACACACACACACACATACACACGGAACACAAACACTCAAATACACACACAGATACATACACACACACACACACAAACACACATACACACACACTCACACACAAACACTCAAATACACACACAGATACACACACACACACACAAACACACACACACACACACACACAAACACACATGCACACACGCCCCGATGGCATGGTGGCTAAAGCTCTCGCTTCACGCACGGAGGGCCCACACACACACACACACATATAAATACAACAGGCCTAGTGTCTAATCGACATGTGCCTAGGACAAAATGGTAACTAACTAACACATACACACACATACATACACACACACACAGGATCCATTTATAGTTTTAAGAAGAGGTATGATAAAGCTCATGGCGCAGGTAGAGTGACCCAGTAGCAGCCAGTGAAGAGGCGGGGCCAGGAGCTATGACTCGACCCCTGCAACCACAACTAGGTGAGTTCAACTAGGTGAGTACACATACAAACACTCAAACACACACACATAGATATAGGGGATAGAGGGGATATGATAACGACATATAAAATACTGAGAGGAATCGACAAGGTGGACAGAGACAGAATGTTCCATAGATGGGACACAGCAACAAGGGGACACAGTTGGAAGTTGAAGACTCAGATGAACCACAGGGATGTTAGGAAATAATTCTTCAGTCACAGAGCTGTCAGGAAGTGGGATAGTCTGGGAAGTGATGTAGTGGAGGCAGGATCCATACATACCTTTAAGGAGAGGTATGATAAAGCTCATGGAGCGGGCAGAGTGATCGAGTAGCGGCCAGTGAAGAGGCGGGGCCAGGAGCTGTGACTCGACCCCTGCAACCACAACTAGGTGGGTGAGTACACACACACATACACACACACACACACATATATACACACACTCACACACACACACGTACGCACGCACGCACGCACGCACGCACGCACGCACGCACACACACACACACACAAACACACACACACAGAGGCGGCTTTCTTCTCCTCATCTATCATGTTATCGCAAGAAATCCTGACTCCTGATGTTGTCAAAGTAATTCTTAGTTACAACCTCGTTATAATTCAGTTCACTTGACCCCGATTGTCACAAGGTCAGGTTGGTTGAGATTTAAAGGATAATGCGACAAGATCTGTTAGTTACGCCAGTGTGTGTATGTACTCACCTAGTTGTACTCACCTAGTTGTGGTTGCAGGGGTCGAGTCAAAGCTCCTGGCCCCGCCTCTTCACTGGCCGCTACTGGGTCACTCTCCCTGCGCCATGAGCTTTATCATACCTCTGCTTAAAGCTATGTATAGAGCCTGCCTCCACTACATCGCTTCCTAAACTATTCCACTTCCCGACAACTCTGTGACTGAAGAAATACTTCCTAACATCTCTGTGATTCATCTGAGTCTTCAACTTCCATCTGTGTCCCCTTGTTGTTGTGTCCCATCTCTGGAACATTCTGTCTCTGTCCACTTTGTCAATTCCTCTCAGTATCTTATATGTTGTTATCATGTCTCCCTATCTCTCCTGTCCTCCAGTGTCGTCAGGTCGATTTCCCTTAACCTCCCTCGTAGGACATACCCCTTAGCTCCGGGACTAGTCTTGTTGCAAACCTTTGCACTTTCTCGAGCTTCTTCACATGCTTGGCTAGGTGTGGGTTCCAAACTGGTGCTGCATACTCCAATATGGGCCTAACGTACACAGTGTACAGGGTCCTGAACGATTCTTTATTAAGATGTCGGAATGCTGTTCTTAGGTTTGCTAGGCGCCCATATGCTGCAGCAGTTATTTGGTTGATGTGCGCCTCAGGAGATGTGTCTGGTGTTATACTCACCCCAAGATCTTTTCCTTGATTGAGGTTTGCAGTCTCTGGCCCCTAGGCTGTACTCCGTCTGCGGTCTTCTTTGCCCTTCCCCAATCTTCATGACTTTGCACTTGGTGGGGTTGAACTCCAGGAGCCAGTTGCTGGACCAGGCTTGCAGGCTGTCCAGATCCCTTTGTAGTTCTGCCTGGTCCTCGTCCGATTGAATTCTTCTCATCAACTTCACATCATCTGCAAACAGGGACACTTCGGAGTCTATTCCTTCCGTCATGTCGTTCACAAATACCAGAAACAGCACTGGTCCCAGGACTGACCCCTGTGGAACCCCGCTCGTCACCGGCGCCCACTCTGACACCTCGCCACGTACCATGACTCGCTGCTGTCTCCCTGACAGGTATTCCCTGATCCAATGTAGTGCCTTCCCTGTTACCCCTGCCTGGTCCTCCAGCTTCTGCACTAATCTCTTGTGTGGAACTGTGTCAAACGCCTTCTTACAATCCAAGAATATGCAATCTACCCACCCCTCTCTCTCTTGCCTTATCGCTGTCACCCTGTCGTAGAACTCCAGTAGGTTTGTGACACAGGATTTCCCGTCCCTGAAACCGTGTTGGCCGTCGTTGATAAGCTCATTCCTTTCTAGGTGCTCAACCACCCTTCTCCTGACTATCTTCTCCATGACCTTGCATACAATACATGTCAGTGACACTGGTCTGTAGTTATGTGTATGTATGTGTGTGTTAGTTAGTTAGTTAGTTACCATTTTGTCCTAGGCACATGTCGATTTGACACTAGGCCTGTTGTATGTATGTGTGTGAGTGTGTGTGTGTGTAAGGAAACACTTCGAAATGTTTCCGCCCCGTCAGGAATAGAACCCGGGCCCTCCGTGCGTTAAGCGAGAGCTTTACCACTAGGCCACCGGGGCGTGTGTGTGTATGTGTGTGTGTGTGTGTGTGTGTCTGTGTGTGTCTGTGTTTATATGTATATGCAAGTACTAACCGATTTATTCTTGCGTGAGGTGTTAGGGGTCGTTTGTCAGTTCTAGGCCCAGCATGTTAGCCTATATTCGATGGGCACCGTTGATTTTTAGACAATCTCTGACTTCCAAACTGCATGTAATGTAGGT
This sequence comes from Cherax destructor, assembly GCA_009830355.1. Taxonomy (NCBI): domain Eukaryota; kingdom Metazoa; phylum Arthropoda; class Malacostraca; order Decapoda; family Parastacidae; genus Cherax; species Cherax destructor. The sequence continues at coordinate 35,862 of WNWK01005213.1, read as the reverse complement.
TTAATGCTGGTGCTGCATACTCTAGGACTGGCTTAACATATATCGCTTGGAGGGTCCTAAAATAATATATACTTAAGTTCGTGAAGCCGGTTCTTAGGTTTACCAGGCTCTTAATTTCATAATAATAATAATAATAATAATAATAAAAATAATAATAATAATAATATTAATAATATCTTTATTTACTACAAGTACAAGTACAAGGTATACAGGTCTAGTTGACATCAATGACATACTACTATATAGAAAGCCACTTGTTATGCAGAGCATTTCGGGCAAATTAGGTCAGTTTTGTCCCAGGATGCGACCAACATCAGTCGACTAACACCCAGGTACCCATTTTACTGATGGATGAACATAGACAACCAGTGTAAGAATCGAACCCAGACCCTCACCATGTGAAGCAAGAGCTTTTGCCACCAGGCCACGGGGCATTGTATTTGACTCCGAGAATATGCGGCTTACATGGGACTCGGGTATGTGGAGAGGGTTGATGAGGGTTATTAATGCTGTGGGTGGGAGGGCTTGGGTATGTGGAGAGGGCGGAGAGAAGGTATTATTGCTATGGGTGGGAAAGCCAGGGTATGTAAGGACCTGAGGTGGTGGGAAGATATTAGTGTTGTGGACGGCAATGACAGGGTATGAAGGGCAGGTATTAGTGTGGGTGGGATTACTTGTGTTGGCAGCACAATTACAACCCCTCCCCTCCATTGTGAATCTCTCTTTAGAGACCGTCGCTTGATCTAGTTGACTTGAAACTCAGGTCTCTCCACCAGCCTCCCACTTCCCATCCTCTGCTGATAATACCGTAGTTTCATCTTTTTCAGCCATCTCCAGTGTCTCATTCTTATTAGCATTTGTTCGGCCACTATTTAAATAAGCTTTGCTATACCTGTTCATAAAACCTGTTATTATTTGCATTATTATTATTACTACTACTTACTACTACTACTACTACTACTACTACTACTACTACTACTACTACTACTACTACTACAACTACTACTACTGCTACTACTACACTACTACTACTACTACTACTAATACATAATAATAATAATAATAATAATAATAATAATAATAATACAAATAATAATAATAATAATATTATTATTATTATTATTATTATTATTATTATTATTATTATTATTATTATTATTATTTATTATTATTATTATTATTATTATTATTATTATTATTATTATTATTATTATTATTATTATTATTATTATTATTATTATTATTATTATTATTATTATTATTATTATTATTATTATTATTATTCCTTAGATTAGTGTAGTGAAACGTAAGGTAAAAGTAACATATATTTACAAATAGGAAGTGACGATTAGTTACTTAAAGCGTTGGTAACCAGACGCTCTCTGATTAAGCTGGAGGACGAATTAAAGAGCACGCCGTCACTTTTTATAGCGTTGGTAAACCCACTCTGGCTGTTGAAGCTGGAGGGCGGGCAGGGCAGAGAGCCTCCTCCACCTCACAAGGCCTCTCTCTCTCTCTCTACCTGTGTGTACACAACCATCCATGATGGCCACTTGTGTCTTCTCCCACTGCTCTTGACACTTCTGCCCAGCCTCATTTACTCTACATACTCTCTCCTTTTATTCTAGTTTCTCCCTGTCTCTGTCTCTGTCTTTGTCTACCTGCCTGTCTATCTGTCAAGTTATAATATCAAAAATAATATATATATATATATATATATATATATATATATATATATATATATATATATATATATATATATATATATATATATATATATATATATATATATATTATATATATATATATATATATATATATATATATATATATATATATATATATATATATATATATATATATATATATATATATATATATATACTATTGCAACCACGAACAAGTGGTATTGATCAATAACAGCACTGCGACTAGCCAACGACTCGAACCCATGTTGTTTTGGCCTGCCTCATAGTGAGCGAAAACCACAAGACGCTCTAATCCACAGGACCACCAAATCCAATAAAATCACGCTACCAGCAGAGCTAGGTGTTTTACCATGATCCAAGGACATACGATGGTGTGGGTGGCTCTGAGTTAATTTCATTGTACTTGCCTCAACGAGCAGAATTTTATATTATTGTTACCACGAACAAGTGGTATTGATCAATAACAACACTGCGACTAGCCATGGACTCGAACATATGTTATTTTGGCCCGCCTCATGGTGAGCGAAAACCACATGATGATCTAACCCACAGGAGCACCAAATCCTACAAGAATCACGCACCCAGCAGAACTAGGTGTTTTACCATGATCCAAGGATATACGATGGTGTGAGTGACTCTGAGGTAATTTCATTATTCTTCCCGTTTGGTGTACTAGCCTCAACAAGCAGTGTTTTATATTAATGTAACCACGAACAAGTGGTATTGATCAATAACAAGACTGCGACTAGCCAAGGACTCGAACCCATGTTGTTTTATCCCCACCTCATAGTGAGCGCAAACTACATGATGCTCTAACCCACAGGACTACCAAATCCTACAAGAATCACACACCCAGCAGAGTTAGGTATTTTACCATGATCCGAGGACATACGGTGGTAAGGGTGCCTCTGAGCTACTTTCACCATGCGGGCAGCATGGTGACGTCATGGTTGATGCAGGCAGGAGGCTGCAGCATGTGGCTAGGGCTAGAGTAACTCGCTTGGTATCCCACGTGACTTGTAGATCCACGTGGCTTGTAGATTCACATGTGGCTTCATGATCCATGTGGCTTCGAGTGACCTCGGGCACTCGGATACACAGCTCTGGCAAATAATTCATACTGAATTCACGGAAACAGCAGAGGGAGTGAGTAGCGTAGTGGTGGAGAGTAGTGTGGTGGCGAGGAGCATGGTGGCCTTCAGTGTCGGTGGCTATGGAGGAGCCAGGACCCGGCGTCTACCTTCCTCACCCATACACACGTGGAAGATAGTGCAGATTCTACCACACTGGCACAGAAATCACAACAAACTCACCTCTGACTTGCTGAAATAGCTGTGCTGAGCTGAACAACAACAGCAGAACATACTGGAAATACTGAACACTTGACTTGAGAAGAGTGTGGGATGCTGTGGTGTGGAGTCGCAGCGATGCCACTTATATTTATCAGAGAAATTCGACAAATTTTGGCCTGGTTCCTGCTTGTAAATGTGTCTGGATGCTGAGACTTGCAGACACAACATCAGGATAACTCGTTGAGAGATGGATACTTCTTGTGTGAGGCAATAAAGTAAAGACAACATCTCCCTATCCCTTTCCTTCCCTCTGGACAAACAACTGCTGATCCCACCGCTGCCACCAATTATAATAGGCTACTTGTGTCATTCTTGGTAGCAGGGAGTAATGATAAGGCTTCGGAGGCTTCTTTCTTTATTTGCGATATTGTGGGTACACAGGCAGTGTGTTAGTGCCCAGGGCCCTGAGGGGCCAAGCTGCGAGGGAGAGAGAAGGGTCAGGTTTGACTCTAGGTTGCCTGGTTCGTGAAGTGAGAGAGAGGCAGGCATGGGCAGGCTGAAGTGGCATGCCCAACTGGCTTGCCCTCTGGGGAAAACCATGGGAACTAGGTATGTAGGCTTACAGTCTACACTAGCCTCAATGAGCAGTTTTTTATATTATTGCAACCACGAACAAGTGTTATTGATCAAAAACAACACTGCGACTAGCCAAGGACTCGAACAAATGTTGTTTTGGCCCACCTCATGGTGAGTGAAAACCACATGACGCTCAAACCCACAGGACCATCAAATCCTACAAGAATCATGCACCCAGCAGATCTAGGTGTTTTACCGTGGTCCAAATACATACAGTGGTGTGGGTGCCTCTGAGCTAATTTCATTCTACTCCCCGTTTGGTGTACTAGCCTCAACAAGCAGTATTTTATATTAATGTAACCATGAACAAGTGGCATTGATCAATAACAAAACTGCAACTAGCCAAAGACTCGAACCCATGTTGTTTTGGCCCGCCTCATGGTGAGCGAGAACCACTTGATTCTCTAACCCACAGGACCACCAAATCCTATAAAAATCATGCATCCAGAAGAGCTAGGTGTTTTACTGTGATCTGAGGACATACGGAGGTATGGGTGCCTGTGAGCTAATTTCATTCTGCTCCCCGATTGGTATACTAGCCTCAACGAGCAGTATTTTATATTATTGTAACCGTGAACAAGTGGAATTGATCAATAACAACACTGAGACTATCCAACGACTTGAACCCATGATGTTTTAGCCCGCCTCATGGTAAGCGAAAACCACTTGACACTGTAACCCACAGAACCACCAAATCCTACAAGAATCATGCACCCAGCAGAGCTAGGTGTTTTACCGTGATCCAAGGATATATGGTTATGTGGGTGCCACTGAGCTATTTTCATTCTACTCCCCAATTCATGTACTAGCCCCAATGAGCAGTTTTTTTATATTACTGTAACCACAAACAAGTGGTATTGATCAATAATAACTCTGCAACTAGCCAAGGACTCGAACCCATGTTATTTTAGCCCACCTCATTGTGAGCGAAAACCACATGATGCTCTATCCCATAGGACCACCAAATCCTTCAAGAATCATACACCCAGCAGAGCTAGGTGTTTTACCGTGATACGAGGACATACGATAGTGTGGGTGCCTCTGAGCTAATTTCATTCTACTCCCCGTTTGGTGAAGCGGGCCAAAACATCATGGGTTCAAGTCCTTGGATAGTCGCAATGTTGTTATTGATCAATGCACTTGTTCGTGGTTATAACAATATACAATGCTGCTCGTTGAGGCTAGTACACCAAACTGGGAGTAGAATGAAATTAGCTCATCAGATGTACCCACACCACTGTATGTCCTCGGATCACGGTAATACACCTATTTCTGCTGGGTGCGTGATTCTTGTAGGATTTGGTGGTCTTGTTTTTTAGAGCATTATGTGGCTTTCGCTCACCATGAGGAGGGCCAAAACAACATGGGTTCGAGTCTTAACTCATTTAAAATTAAGTCCTTTCTAAAATTTTCTCTTATACGTTTAAAGATATATATTTTTCATTTATATTAATGTAAAAAATTATAATTTTGTACCAAGAGAAACTTTGAAAACTTACCTAACCTTTTATAACAAGCGCAATTTAATTTAGCCTAACCCAACTAAATATATTTTAGATACGTTTACAATAATTTAATAACAAACAAACACAATGAAATATTTTTTTTCGTTAGGTTCAGAATGATTTTTGCAAAATTATTGCATACACAAATTTTCGCTTGTCTTATATAGCAAGATGAGCGTTGCTATTTAAGCCAAAATCGCAAGTTTTACCTAATCGGCACGACATATATATATATATATTATATATATATATATATATATATGGACCTGAGTTTCGTAAAAACTTACCTGAAGTCTGCTCAATGATTACGAACGAATTTACCTTAAGGAAAATTTACGTAGTTAGTTATTTCAGACCCCAAAATACATTTCACAAGAACTTACAAATTATACTACATATTGCACGATTTCGGGTATTTTAACTGAGGTCCACTATATTGATTTATATGGTATATATGGTCCTCAAGGACAAAGTGAATAACCTGAAGAGAATGGAGGAGATAATAAGCGATCTTGATGCCCATGTTGCCCTGTATCTCCTCACAAGGTGTCTTACTATGTCTTATTATGTCTTACTATGCCAAGACTCACTTACTTCGTGAGGTGCGCACCCTCTTTTGACAACCCAACACTTGACGAGTATGACGCACACCTGAGATCAACATTTAAGAAGGCACTGAACCTGTCACTAGAGGATCGGCAATGGGAGCAGGCAACCCTCCCAGTGCGACTGGGATGTATAGAGGTGCGCAAAGCAACGCAGGTAACTTTACCTGCATTTCTGTCGTCGTGTTTGGCTTCCAGTGGATTAGTTAAGAAAATCGTCCCCGAACGCTTGAGAGGTGTGGTGGGAGCTCAAGACTCCAGGTTCACTGAAGCAGCCATGCGGTGGGACACCCTTGCAGACTCCTCCAGTAGACCAGCTCCTCCCAAAGAGCACAAACAGTCCCACTGGGACAAACCGATCATGGAAAAAATCGCCAACACAATGCTCACCAACGCTTCAGGAAAGGACAAAGCTCGTCTCCTAGCGGTGAAGGCACCACACTCAGGAGATTTCCTTCTAGTCGTTCCCAATTCCTCCCTGGGCACTCGAGTCGACCCACAGGCCATTTGGATTTGTGTTGCTCTTCGCCTAGCCGCCCCCATACTCACCGAACATAGGTGTATTTGTGGCAGGGCGACAGCTGATCAATTCGGACTTCATGGTCTCGTGTGTCACACATCAGAAGGGAAGTATGCTAGACATGAGGAGGTCAACGACATCATAAAGAGAAGCCTCGCCACAGCCCGTTGCCCAGCCCAACGGGAACCCCATGTGCAGAGGTCTGATGGAAGTCAAAAGCGTCCTGATGGAGCCACTATGCTAACCTGGAAGGATGGTAAGCAGATTGCTTGGGACTACACCTGTGCAGCCACAATGGCAAACACCTACTTGCCATACTCCGTAGCTGCCAGCCACAGGGAGACCCAGAAGAACCGCAAATATGAAGGCCTTTCATTTGCATAACTTCATACCAATAGGGTCGGAGACCCTTGGAGCATGGGGCAAGTTTCTCAAAGAGCTGGGTGAAAAACTCATCATAGAAACCAAGGACCACAGGGCGACCAGCTTCCTCTTTCAGAGACTCAGTGTTGCGATCCAGAGGGAAAATATCTGCAGCATTCTGGGCACGCGGCCCACTGCCGGGGAGCTGGACGAAGTATTTGAGATGTAGCTCTGAGTTCTTATCTATGTTGTTTTACTCCCTATTGTATTCTTGTCAATGTATTTTGTCTTTAAATAAAGAATATATAATGTATACATATGTATATATATATATATATATATATATATATATATATATATATATATATATATAATATATATATATATATATATATATATATATATATATATATATATATATATATATATATATTTATATATATATATATATATATATATATATATATATATATTTATATATATATATATATATATATATATATATATATATATATATATATATATATATATATATATATATATATATATATATATATATATATATGAAGAAACCACTATGAAAAATAGAGGAATTCCAGAGGTGTTCTTGATAATGTAGTAGTCACGAAAGCGGTTGGAATTCCTCTATTTTTCATAGTGGTTGTCTTGCATATTTTGATATCACCTGTTTACTGTGATCTTTTTGCATGCATATATTTTATATATATATATATATATATATATATATATATATATATATATATATATATATATATATATATATATGATAGAAATATGGATATTATAGCTCAGAATATCCATCATTTAATGCACATCAAATTATATAATGTAATATAATATTAATATAATATATATATATATATATATATATATATATATATATATATATATATATATATATATATATATATATATATATATATATATATATATATATATATATTTTATTATATATATAATATATATATATATATATATATATATATATATATTTATTATATATATACATATATATATTTCGAGCCGAATAGAATGACTTCATTTTATATTCTGATGTGCAGTAAATGATTAGCTATTCTGAGCTCTAATATCCATATTCCTTTTCCCCTTCCTTTCCTCCCTCTCTTTCCTCTGTCTCTTGTGTATAATTTATCTTACCTTCACTCTAGAATGATGAACATATCGTCAAAAATTCAATATCTCCAGCGTATAGGAAAGCTCTTCTGAGAGATGGGAATACCTAAGTGATAGTAACTCTGGCTATGCTGGATGGGAACCTGACAAGCTGCTGCAGAAGATGAATCCGTGTTGTAATATTGGACGATATCTTCATCGCTCTTCTGAAGTCTCTCAGCTCAGTCTGACAGATTTTAACTCGTTGCATGAACCTCATCCTGCGTGATGGACTGTGACATGGAAACAGTTAGCTTTTGTTCCTTGTGTGTAACTATCGTATAGAATATGCTTGATGCACACTGCTGATGTATAATTTTTTTTTTAATAAAAAAACCTCTCCTTCCCTCGTTTACGTCTCAACCCTCCCCACCTTCCCCACCCTCTCCCCGCCACAATCACCCCACTATGTCACAACATCGCTCACAACACATTCGTCTTCCTTTTGGTTTTTCACAAATGTTGACTCACTCCTCACTACTCGTCACTGCTGCAAGAGTGCACTGATAAATATGCAACAGCGTTTCGTGTTTGTGTGTGTGAAGCATTTGCTCCATTGATTTAAATAAACTTCTGTGTGTCAAACTCTCGTTTGTCTCAGCTGAAGATGATACAGTGTGAGGAACAAGAGTGGTGCTTCAGAATATAATGCTTCCTCCTTCTCTCTATATTGTGTATAAATGGACAATCAGAAGTAGTTCAAGCGGCATAATTGGTATCTCTGTATCTTGTTGCTCAGGGCACGTCAGTCCAGGGGCGTAGTCAGTCAGTGGAGCGAAGGATGTTACCCTGAGACTCACGCCTACTATGGAAACCGGGACTAGGCCCGTTTATATATTATAAGCCAAGACTATGTTATTCTCTACATAATATGTCTGGCACACGTTGGTCAGATAGCACAGAGCGTCCCAGACCGCTTCTTGCTGTTCATCATAAACAAATATTAAAAGTCACTGAACTGCTTTATTAAAAATCTGAACTTATCTAGTGAGGCTCGATCAGATTTGCAGGAAATTCTTATTTATAAGAAATCCTATGAGTGTATACTTATAGTTTCAGTTTAGTGGGGAGTTTTAAGAACCATTGTCTACGGTAACAAAAATCGTCAAGTCAGAAAGAAGTTCAGCAATAGATATTGAGGTTAAAAATTTAGAAACCTTGATGGAGGACCTTGTTTCTTTAAGAAGTAACAGGGATGCAATCTTATCAGAGTGTAAGCTTGTTAGAAACAGTGGTATAACAGCCTCAATGTCGAGAAAAGAAAGGAAAGGTTAGGAATTTCAAAGACGAAATAAATATCGAGATAATTACTAATGTCTTTCACGTTCTTCCGGATTGTCTTACTGGAGACATAACAAGGCATTATGATGAAAGCCAGGGAAGAATTTAATTTTTTTATGGAAATATCCTCTAATGAGTGCCGATGCTGTAAAAGAAAAAGCTAGAAATCTTTACAGTAAATACAGCGAGACGTGTCCAAGCGTCTAGTCAAAGATTTACAGCATTTAAAAAGTATTCGTTCTATAAATCTGGAAAAACACTTACCAACATGTCATTTACTTAACAGTTTATATCACTTGAATCTTATCTTTTATTTAGCCAATGCATGCATTATATTGAGAATATTTTTGGACTCTTCCATTTGAGATTGCAGAGTCAGAACGCTCTTTCAGTACTCTAGGAGGAGGAAGAACAAATTTACTGAGATCAACTGTTCGCCAGAGTCTGCTGAACACTTGAAGTGTTTTGAAAATGAAAGCTGGTTCTAATTTGAACGGCAATGATTTGTTTGCTATCTATAAAGCATAAAGAATGTTTTTTTAATAGTAGCTACTCTCAGGTTATATTTGTATAAAACAGTTTAATAGTTTAGTGGTGCCATATTACTGTGATTTTTAAATATTACGAATTTCAGGTTCTCTTCTGTGTCTATTTTTATGTTCTTGTCAGGATTTTATGCTCTGGGAGTATTATTTCATACATATTTGGTTTATTAAAATTTATGAATCTAAAACTTTAGTATCTAAGTGTTGTGATCGGCCTTATAAACTCGAAGATTCGTGGCATTATATTAAGTTTCAATTTAAAAAAATATATATAAGAATATCATATTTTTATTAATCCATCTGAGTGAATGATGATAAAAGTGTTTCTTCTTTTTCGGGTCACTCTGATGGGAATCAACCGATATGTTAAAAAGCAGTCCATCTTCACTCTGCTTGTCATAAATGAAATGCTCATTTTTATTTATTGCTCGATTTTTTTCAAGGTATGTCTTACAGCTTAAGGTGAGTCTTGTAATTGTGCCACTAAGGTAGCTCACTTCCGAAAAGACCCGGGTTCGAATCCTGGGTGAGTCGAGACGTACAGGCAAGTCCATTTCACATGTTTATCAATCAATATATACCCGGTGTAATTTTACTGTTGAGGATCTCATCCTGGGGAAGAAAACCTAGTGATCTATAACATAAATAAGCCACATTTATTGTTTTTTTTCCTTCAATATAATCTGTCTCTCTCAAGAAGAAACACTATAATATGAGTGGTTAGCAAAGCATTGCCCATTTCTCCCCCTCAATAATATTTAAGTGTAAGCCAAATCATTGACAACAGACTAATAGCACTGTGTGTCCGACAGAGGTGGTGATGGAGGTGGGGTGTCCGTACGGGTGTGCTCAGTGTACGCCCATCAACGGGTGTCTGTCGTGCAAGCCGCCCTTCTCCCTGCTGCTCCACAGGGAGGGCGCCAGGCAGACGGCCTCCTGCACCCGCGTCTGCCCCTCCGGCTTCTACAAGCTCAAGAGGAACAAGAAGAGAGGATTCTGCGCTAGTAAGTTGTGTTTCCAAGTGTCTCTTGTGAGGTAGTGGGTCTAGGTGCAGTGGTGTTACAGAGTGGGTGAGGTAGTGGGTCTAGGTGCAGTGGTGTTACAGAGTGGGTGAGGTAGTGGGTCTAGGTGCAGTGGTGTTACGGAGTGGGTGAGGTAGTGGGTCTAGGTGCAGTGGTGTTACAGAGTGGGTGAGGTAGTGGGTCTAGGTGCAGTGGTGTTACGAGGGGGTGAGGTAGGGTCTAGGTGCAGTGGTGTTCAGAGTGGGTGAGGTAGTGGGTCTAGGTGCAGTGGTGTTACAGAGTGGTGAGGTAGTGGGTCTAGGTGCAGTGGTGTTACGGAGTGGGGGGAGGTAGTGGGTCTAGGTGCAGTGGTGTTAGGAGTGGGTGAGGTAATGGGTCTGGTGACGTAGTGTTACGGAGTGGGTGAGGTAGTGGGTCTAGGTGCAGTGGTGTTACAGAGTGGGTGAGGTAGTGGGTCTAGGTGCAGTGGTGTTACGGAGTGGGTGAGGTAGTGGGTCTAGGTGCAGTGGTGTTACGGAGTGGGTGAGGTAATGGGTCTTGGTGACGTAGTGTTACGGAGTGGGTGAGGTAGTGGGTCTAGGTGCAGTGGTGTTACAGAGTGGGTGAGGTAATGGGTCTTGGTGACGTAGTGTTACGGAGTGGGTGAGGTAGTGGGTCTAGGTGCAGTGGTGTTACAGAGTGGGTGAGGTAGTGGGTCTTGGTGCAGTGGTGTTGCCGAGTGGGTGAGGTAATGAGTCTTGGTGAAGTGGTGTTACGGAGTGGGTGAGGTAGTGGGTCTTGGTGCAGTGGTGTTACAGAGTGGATGAGGTAGTGGGTCTTGGTGCAGTGGTGTTACGGAGTGGGTGAGGTAGTGGGTCTAGGTGCAATTTTGTTACGGAGTGGGTGAGGTAGTGGGTCTTGGTGCAGTGGTGTTACGGAGTGGGTGAGGTAGTTGGTCTAGGTGCAGTGGTGTTACAGAGTGGATGAGGTAGTGGGTCTTGGTGCAGTGGTGTTACGGAGTGGGTGTGGTAGTGGGTCTAGGTGCAGTGGTGTTACAGAGTGGGTGAGGTAGTGGGTCTAGGTGCAGTGGTGTTACGGAGTGGGTGAGGTAGTGGGTCTTGGTGCAGTTGTGTTACGGAGTGGGTGAGGTAGTGGGTCTTGGTGCAGTGGTGTTACGGAGTGGGTGAGGTAGTGGGTCTAGGTGCAGTGGTGTTACAGAGTGGATGAGGTAGTGGGTCTAGGTGCAGTGGTTTTACAAAGTGGGTGAGGTAGTGGGTCTAGGTGCAGTGGTGTTACGGAGTGGGTGAGGTAGTGGGTCTAGGTGCGGTAGTTAGTGTTACCAACGGCTCTGGCCTCCTTACCAAGGATCATTAAGAGAGAAGAGTAAGGTAAGCTATTGTATACTATTTAAACAGTCGAGTTGAAGCGTTTAGTCTGAAGACAGACACGTTGCAGAACAATCTTTTTTTAGGGCATCGATTCACTCTGTGAGGGAATGATTGCTCCCAATAAAAGCTTGTTCAGCAGCTTGTGCCTTTGCCGTAACTCTTGAGTGCAATATGCTGTTTTATTCACGGTGGTCAGTGTTATAGTGTGAATTAGCTTTCACAAGCTAGTCGTCAAGCCAGAGAGACAATCCAAGGAAGTTCTCGATCATCTCAAGCAGAGAGAAGTCATCTCGCCAGTCTCCAAGCTTGGGAGAGGTACAGCTTCGAGACAAGACTCACACAATGATCCTGGGGGTCCTCAGGTTATCTGCTCACGGGTGTGGCTCTGATACATAATACATTGTATAATAGCTTAGAGAACTCCTTCTAAAATTGCAATAGCCTCTCTTCAATTAGCACTGGTGGGCGATGAATCAGTTATAAACAAGTTTTTTGTTTTTTTTCTTGATTTAATCTACAAATAAAGACAAATATTATAAATATATGATGAAAGGTTCTTAGGCTTCTTGTAAACAATTCTCTCTCTCTCTCTCTCTCTCTCTCTCTACACACACACACAGACACAGACACACACACACACACACACACACACACACACACACACAGGAATTGTGACTAGACCTCTGCAACCATATATAGGTGAGTACACACGCTCGCTCACGCACGTACACCTAACTTCAAAAGAGTAGACTATAATAGTATGAGGCAATTCATATGCAGAGTGCTATGGGAAAGGAGGTTTTGAAGGAAAGGGAGGATATGACATGATGGAATATGTAGCTAGAATTCAAAGGAAAAATTGATTCCCAGAACAGAAGAAGCACAAGCAAGAAGAGAATGAGCCCATGACTCACTCTCAAGTGCAAGAAGAGAAAAGCTAAAAGTGCAAGAACATAGAAGAAACCCCACAATAAGGAAGCAATCAGAAGAGCCAGACACTAATATGCAAGGGTAAGAAGAGAGGTTGCAAGGCAATTCGAGGCTGACATAGCATCAAATGACTAATATGAGCCAAAGTTGATGTTTAGCCACATCAGAAAGAAGGCAACTGTGAAGGACCAGGTAATAAGGCTGGAGAAGGAAGGGGAGGAACTCGTTAGGAATGAAAAGGAAATTTGAGAGGAGCTGAACAAAAAATTTAGAGAGAAAAAGTGCACCAACTGGACACAATACTCACAACGGGAGGAGATATGAAGTAAATACTGGGTGAACTAGATACCTCGAAGGTGATGGGACGAGATAACATATCACCATGGGTTGTGCCAGAGGGAGCAGAGGAAATGAGTGGACCACTTGCATCGATTTTCAGCAAATCCATTGAAACAGGCCAACTGCTAGCGGTATGAACAACAACCAATGTAGTCCCAATATTTAAAAAGGGACAGACAGGCGGCACTGAACTACAGGCCAGTGACATTAACATACATAGTTTGCAAAGTTATTGAAAAGATTTTCACAAGAGTAACTGAGCACTCGGAAAAGAGTGCATTCATGAAGAACAACCAGCACGGTTTTCGAGATGATAAATAATGTCTGGCAACTCTGCCAGAGGTCTATTATAAGGTAACGAAGATTAGTCAGGAGAGACAGGGATGGGTGGACTTTATTTATTTTTTTTTGCTGTAAGAAGGAATTCAATACAGTATCCCACAAGAGATTGGCATAAAAGATAGAGGAGATAGGAATTACAGAGAAAGGACTACGTTGGATCAGGGAATACTTACCTTGAAGTGAACAATGACTTGCTGTTAGAGAGAAGGTATCGAAATGGGCGATAGTGGCGAGTAGGGTTCCATAAGGGTCAATATTAGACCAGTACTTTTCTTGGTACTGGTATGACAGAGGAAATCGAGTCAGATGTGTCTCTGTAGATGAAGTGACACTAATAAGGCGAATACAAACAGAAGAAGACCAGGGAAGATTTCAAATGGATATGAACAAGTTGCATGATTGGTCTGACAAGTGACTGTTGGAATTCAATCGGAGAAGGGCAAAGAAGTGCAGAAACACAGTACAGGCTCACGGGATAAAGGCTGCAAACCTCCGTGAAGGAGAAGGACTTCGTGGACTTCGTGAGTGAACATAGTTCCAAGCATATCGCCTGAGGTACACGTGAACTGAATAATTGCTGCAGCAGGGCCAGACTGGGAAATTTAAGGTTAGATTTCAGGAACATCAGCAAGGAATCATTCACGACCCCATACACGGCATATGTCAAGCCCATCTTAAGTATGGAACCCGCATCTGATAAAACATGAAAAATAGCTAAGCTTTGCAAAAAAAAAAAAAAAACAGTCCCAGAGCTTAGGCCATGAACTATGAATAGAGGTTAGAGGAGATAAACCTGACAAAACTTAAGAACACAAGAACTAGAGGTGACATGATTATCAAGTACAAAATCTGATAGGAATTTACAGGGTGGACAGGGAGAGTCTGTTTAAAAGGTGGGTCTCAGGTATACGAGGTCACAGCTGGAAGTTATAGGCACAGATGAGTCGCAGGGATGTTAGGAAATACTTCTTTAGAACGACCTAGACAGCGAAGTGCTAGAGGCAGAATCCATACATTGCTTTAAGAATAGGCATAATAGGGCTCATGCAGCCAGGAGTGAAACCAGTAGTGGTCAAAAGAGAGGTGGGGCCAGGAGCTGAGACCCGACGCCTGCAATTCCAATTAGGTAAGTACACACACAAACACACACACACACACACTGTAAACAACCCAAAACACTGTAGCCCAACCAACTTGGTCACACCAGAATAACTCTGATTATTATTATTATTATTATTATTATTATTATTATTATTATTATTATTATTGTTATTATTATTATTATTATTCGCAGTAGTAGTAGTAGCATTGTTGTTGTTTTTGTTATTTTATTATTGTTATTATTATTATTATTATTATTATTATTATTATTAGTAGTAGTAGTAGTAGTAGTAGTAGTAGTAGTAGTAGTAGTAGTAGTAGTAGTAGTAGTAGTAGTAGTAGTAGTAGAAGTAGTAGTAGTAGTAGTAGTAGTAGTAGTAGCAGCAGTAGTAGCAGTAGTATATTCATTCAGAAGCTCTGAACCCGAAGTTGCCATACCTCAGGTTTAAAAAGAAAAATTGTGAGGGTAGTTCTTGAATCAAGAGCACTTCACTGTATTTTCAGTTAATTGTGAATTGTTCCGACCAGTGTTGTAAGTTAGCTGTGAATTGTTCCAACCACAGTGCTGTAAGTTAGCTGTGAATTGTTCCAACCACAGTGCTGTAAGTTAGCTGTGAATTGTTCCAACCACAGTGCTGTAAGCTAGCTGTGAATTGTTCCAGCCACAGTGTTGTAAGTAAGCTGTGAATTGTTCCTGCCACAGTGTTGTAAGTTAGCTGTGAATTGTTCCAGCCATGGTGTAAGTTAGCTGTGAATTGTTCCAGCCATGGTGTAAGTTAGCTGTGAATTGTTCCAGCCATGGTGTAAGTTAGCTGTGAATTGTTCCAGCCATGGTGTAAGTTAGCTGTGAATTGTTCCAGCCATGGTGTAAGTTAGCTGTGAATTGTTCCAGCCATGGTGTTGTGACTTTTATTCCCCAGTTAACTCATCGTTTCCGTCCCCAAGATTTTTCCCTCTCTAACCATGAGCTATGTTTTTCTCTATCAAGAAATTATCATGTTTATACATTCCAGAACTCAAATTACAGATTCGCTAGGCCCCATGCCTAGCAACGGACAATTTAAAAATCGGGACGCGACTTGTCATTATTTCTTAATAGTTTATGTAATTTGAGTATGAATGTGTTCATCAGAGGTTCTAAATTATCGCCGGGGATGTAAATGTTATAATTCTGGATTATTATAACTGCGATTATTATTGAATAATTGAGATGAAGCTGGTCTCCCTCCCTCTGTCTCACTCTCTCTCCGGCGTCTGTTGGTAGCGTCCATTTGGGTTCCAGGTCGCGGAAATTTGCTCCTAGACTTTGTGTATGAACAGTGTATGACGATGTGTATATCCCAGAACATACGTTCACAGAGGTGAATTTCTATAAGTACATATATAATGAGAGTTTTCATTAACCTCTATTCTAGGGATTAAAGTATTCTTGTCCGGTGGTAAACAAACACAAAAAAGGTTACCTGGCGCCTCAATGATTGCAAAGTATTCGCTAGGCTTTAAACTCCCAGTAACCAGTAATGGGTATATTCAGTGTGTTACGATGTGTATATACGGTTTGTTTATTTTTACGTTAAGTATAGTATGTTGATAAAGTCTAAATTTAAAATTATTTGTCTGGCCATCATAAAGTTTGATAACTTTGATGTTAGTGCATTCGGCCAATCAGCTAGCAAGCCAGGCACCAGACACCCATCTAGTAAGCCAGACACCCCAGCCAGTAAGTTAGCCAGCAAGCCAGACACCAGACACCCATCTAGTTAGCTAGACAGAAAGCCAGCTATGCAGCCAGTCAGCTCACTTATTATGCTTCTCTTCCATTACCCTGCTCGCCATCACGCATATCTAAATGCTTCTCAGCCTAGAAATTATCCCGACGTGAAAGTATTGCCTGTCGATGGTTAACTCTGAACACTTTAATACGAGTCTGAGCTTGAGTCTGAGAAATACCTGTTCCAGCCTCTGCTGACACGCCTCCAGCCTCTGCTGACACGTCTCCAGAACTCTGCTGACGCCTCCAGCCTCTGCTGACACGCCTCCAGTCTCTGCTGACACGCCTCCAGCCTTGCTGAGACACCTCCTACTGCCCCAAGATGCCTCCCACGACCGCAAGACGATCTAGCATTTGCTAAAACGCCTCTCAAAACCATAAGACGCCTTCTATCACTGCTGAGATACATTTGACGACCACATGCATTCACAGCTGAGATGCCTCCAACGACAACAAAACGCCTCCCACGACCAAAAAACGCCTCCCACGATTACAAAACGCCTCCCACGACCACAAGATCTCTGACTTCTTCCCACGGCCACAAAACACCTACCACGATCACAAAGCCCCCTCCCACGACCACAAGACACCTCCCACGACCACAAAACCCCTCCAAGACCACAAGACCTCTTCCCACGACAACAAGACACCTCCCACAACCACAAGACATCTGCCAGGACCACAAGACACCTCCCACGACCGCAAAACCCCTCCCACTACCATAAGATCTTTTCCCAAGACCACAAGACACTCCCACAATCACAAAACCCCTCCCACGACCAGAAGAGCCTCTAATGACCACAAGACACCTCCCACGACCACAAAACCCCTCCACGACCACATGACCTTATCCCACAACAACAAGATACCTCCCACGACCACAAGACTCCTTCCACGACCAGAAGACGCCTTCCACGACCACAAGATCTCTTACCACGATCACAAGATACCTCCAACCTCCCACGACCACAAGACACCTCCAGCCTCCCACGACCACAAATAACCTCCAGCCTCCAATGACCACAAGTCACCTCCAGCCTCCCACGACCACAAGTCACCTCCAGCCTCCCACGACCACAAGACACCTCCAGTCTCCCACGACCACAAGACACCTCCAGCCTCCCACGACCACAAATAACCTCCAGCCTCCCATGACCACAAGTCACCTCCAGCCTCCCACGACCACAAGTCACCTCCAGCCTCCCACGACCACAAGACACCTCCAGCCTCCCACGACCACAAGACACCTCCAGTCTCCCACGACCACAAGACACCTCCAGCCTCCCACGACTACAATTCCCTGACCATCTCAACCTTAACTAGAACATATTCATCAAGACAACTCTAATTTTATGCAAACGATATGATCTCCCCCTCCTCCTCTCGGGCCCCTTCCCCTATCAGTCCCCTCCCCTCTCAGTCCCCTCCTCCTCTCAGTCCCCTCCCCCTCTCAGTCCCTTCCTCTCTAAGTCCCCTTCTCCTCTCAGTCTCTCCCCTTCTCAGCCCCCTCCCTCTCTTAGTTCCCTCTCCATCTCAATACCCTCCTCTTCTAAGTCCCTTCACAACCCCAGTCCCCTCCCCCTATCAGTCCCCTACCTCTCACAGTTCCCTCTCCTCTCTCCATTCCCTGACCTCTCAGTCCTCTCCTCCTCTCAGTCCCCTTTACCTCTCAGTCCCCCTCTTAGTCCCCTCCTTCTCTCATTTTCCTCCACTTTCCCTTACAGTCCCCTCCTCTCTCCGTCCTCTTCCCTCTCAGTCCCCTCCCCCTCTTTATTCAATTTCCTTCTCAATCCTCCCCCTTTTCAGTCTCCTGCCCTCTCAGTCCTCTGCCCTCTTAGTCCCCTGCCCTTTCAGTCTCCTTTTCTTCTTAGTGCCCTCCGACTCTCAGTCCCCTCCTCCTGCAAGTTCCCTTCCTCTCTTAATCTCTTTCCCCTCTTAGTCAGCTCCCCTTCTCAGTCCCCTGCCCCTCCCAGTCCTCTCCCCTTTCAGTCCCTTTTCCCTCTAAGTCTCCTCCACTCTCAGTCCCCTTCTTCTCTTAGTCCCCTGCCCCTCTTAGTCCCCTCGATATCTCAGTTCCCTCTCCCTCTCGGTCTCCTTCTCTCGGTTTCCTCCCACTTTCAGTCCCCTACCTCTCTCAGTCCCTTACCCTTCTCTGTCCCCTACTTCTCTCACCTCTCTCTCTCATTACCCTTTGCCTCACAGTCCACTCTTCTTTTCGCAGTCCCCTCCTCCCTCCACAGTCCCCTCCTCCCTCCACAGTCCCCTCCTCCCTCCACAGTCCCCTCCTCCCTCCACAGTTCTTTCCTCCCTCCTCAGTCCCTTCCACCCTCAAAGTTTCACTCTTACCTCCACAGTTCACTCCTCCCTCCACAGCCCCCTCCACCCTTCATAGTTCACTCCACTCTCCACAGCCACCTCCTCCTTCCATAGCCCTCTTCACCCTCCACTGTTCACTGCTCCCTCCACAGTTCATTCTTTTTTCACAGTTCCCTCCACCTTCCACAGTTCCCTCCACCTTCCACAGTTCCCTCCACGTTCCACAGTTCCATCCACCTTCCACAGTTCCCTCCACCCTCGACAGTTCCTTCACCCTCGACAGTTTCCTCCACCCTCCACAGTTCCCTTCACCCTCCACAGTTCCCTCCACCCTCCACAGTTCCCTCCACCCTCTACAGTTCCCTCCACTTTCCACAGTTTCCTCCACCCTCCACAGTTTCGTCCGCCTTCCAAAGTTCCCTCCACCTTCCTCAGCTCCCTCCACCCTCCACAGTTCCCTCCACCTCCCTCCCTCCTGCTGTACACTAACTGCCCCTACAAGGCAGGCGAAATTGCTGACCTGGAAAGTGTACGAAGAACTTTCACGGTACACATAAATACGATAAAGTACCTAAATTACTGGGAACGGTTGAAGGCCCTTGATCTCTATTCCCTGGAACGCAGGAGAGAGAGATACATGATAACATATATTTAGAAAATCATAGAGGGATTGGTACCAAACTTGCACACGAAAATCACTCCCAATGAAAGCAAAAGACTCAACAGGAGATACAACATTTCCCCAATGAAAACCGAGTACACTGAGAGACAACACAATAAGTGTGAGGGGCCCAAGACTGCTCAACTGCCTCAAAGCATACATAAGGGGGATTACCAATAGACCCCTGGCTGTCTTCAAGAAGGCATTGGACAGGCACATAAAGTCAATACCTGATCAACCGGGCTGAGGGTAGTACGTCAGTTTCCGTGCGGCCAGCAGTAACAGCCTGGTTAATCAGACCCTGATCCCCCACGAGGCCTGGTCTCAGATCGAGCCGCGGGGTCGTTGACCCCCGAAACTTTCTCCAGGTAACTCCAGGTAAATCTTACATAGTTCCCTCCACCCTTCACAGTTCCCTTCACCTTCAACAGTTCCCTCCACCCTCCACAGTTCCCTCCACCCTCCACAGTTCCCTCCATCCTCCACAGTTTCCTCCACCTTCAACAGTTCCCTCCACCTTCACCAGTTCCCTCCACCTTCAACAGTTCCGCCACCTTCCATAGTTCCCGCCACCTTCCACAGTTCCATCCACATTCAACAGTTCCCTTAACCCTCCACAGTTCCCTCCACCCTAAACAGTTTCCTTAAACTTCCACAGTTCTATCCATCTTCCACAGTTCCCTCCACAGTTTCCTCCACCTTCAACAGTTCCCTCCACCTTCAACAGTTCCCTCCACCTTCAACAGTTCCCTTCACCTTCAACAGTTTCCTCCACCTTCAACAGTTTCCTCCACCTTCAACAGTTTCCTCCACCTTCAACAGTTTCCTCCACCTTCAACAGTTCCCTCCACCTTCAACAGTTCCCTCCACCTTCAACAGTTTCCTCCACTTTCAACAGTTTCCTCCACCTTCAACAGTTTCCTCCACCTTCAACAGTTTCCTCCACCTTCAACAGTTTCCTCCACCTTCAACAGTTCCCTCCACCTTCAACAGTTTCCTCCACCTTCAACAGTTTCCTCCACCTTCAACAGTTCCCTCAACCTTCAACAGTTCCCTCCACCTTCAACAGTTCCCTCCACCTTCAACAGTTCCCTCCACCTTCAACAGTTTCCTCCACCTTCAACAGTTTCCTCCACCTTCAACAGTTTCCGCCACCTTCAACAGTTTCCTCCAACTTCAACAGTTTCCTCCACCTTCAACAGTTCCCTCCACCTTCAACAGTTTCCTCCACCTTCAACAGTTTCCTCCACCTTAAACAGTTTCCTCCACCTTCAACAGTTTCCTCCACCTTCAACAGTTTCCTCTACCTTCAACAGTTCCCTCCACCTTCAACAGTTCTCTCCACCTTCCACAGTTCCATCCACTCTCCACAGTTCCCTCCACCTTCCACAGTTCCCTCCATCCTCCACAGTTCCCTCCACCTTCCACAGTTCTGTCTACCTTCAATAGTTCCCGCCACCTTCCACAGTTCTCTCTACCTTCCACAGTTCCCTCTACCCTCCACAGTTCCCTCCATCTTCAATAGTTCTCACCACCTTCCACAGTTCCCTCCATCTTCAATAGTTCCCACCACCTTCCACAGTTCCCTCCATCCTCCACCGTTCCCTCCTCCTTCCACAGTTCCCTCTACCTTCAATAGTTCCCACCACCTTCCACAGTTCCCTCTAACTTCAATAGTTCCCACCACCTTCCACAGTTCCCTCTACCTGCAATAGTTCCCACCACCTTCCACAGTTCCCTCTAACTTCAATAGTTCCCACCACCTTCCACAGTTCCCTCTAACTTCAATAGTTCCCACCACCTTCCACAGTTCCCTCTAACTTCAATAGTTCCCACCACCTTCCACAGTTCCCTCTAACTTCAATAGTTCCCACCACCTTCCACAGTTCCCTCTACCTTCAATAGTTCCCGCCACCTTCCACAATTCTCTCCACCTTCCACAGTTCCCTCCTCCCACCACAGTTCCCTCCACAGTTCCCTCCACAGTTCACTCACCATGCTGAGACTGTTATCACAAGCGACCATGGAGTAATGGCTCATAAAAAAAGGTCAACAAATGTGACACTAAACCTAAGATGTGGACAAAGAATTATATAAAGTTCTGGACATTTATTCCTTTAATAAATGTCCCGAGATCTAAAAAGTGTCTTTATCCACATCTTTATTCTCATTTAAGTTTTTTAAGAAGCAGATCACACCGAGTTGTGATAAACAAACCAACGTCTTGTCTCAGCAATGTAAAAAAATATGGTTCAGTCCCCCAAGGCATGGCTCTAGTACCCTCACTGTTTGTTATCCACACAGTAGACATAGACAAGAACACTAACCACAGACTTCTATCATCTTTTAGTGGACGATACCAGAATGTTTTTTTTTTAAAGTTACCTCAATAGAAAAAACAAAAAAGCTTTTAAGAGGCATAAATAGTTTTCCAGAGCGCAAATGAAAATAACATGATAGTCAATGTTGAAAAATTTCAACTGCTTTGCTATGGGAAGAATTAAGAACTCAAAATGAGTACTGTATACAGGAAACAGGTAGATCATATTACGGAGCGTAATATGAACTGAAAGGAATAATCGTGTCAGATGGTCCGTCACAATAAGGTGGGTGTATCAAATTATCAAAACAAGATGAGCAAAGTCAGTTATACCACTTTTAAAATAACCTGAGTTGTTATGACTGATACCGTTCTGTCATACCAGCATCTTTCAGAGCAGAGGAGACGGCATTGCTGGGAAATGTACAAAGGTCGTATACTGCCAGCATCGACTAATAAAACATCTAAACTACTGGGAACGCCTCATATAACTGTGTCTGCTCTCTCTGAAGCTACGAAAAGCGAGATATCGGATAATATATGCATGGAACATATGGGGAAAGCCTTGAATATGATACTGACAATCTAAGGTTAATGACGTGAGTAAACATGGGACAGTTTATCATGGACATGCATCGGTCCCGAGACCTTGTTCACTCCTAATGTACGTAGGTTTATGTAGGAAAATATACATGTGAAGGTCAAGTGAACCGAACTGTAGTGAGGTCGCCTGATGGCTGTGCTCCAAGGTGGGGTCCACGTATTCAACATGCATGTGCGTCAGCGTGGCAGAGAACTAAAACTTCCTGCTATCTGTACTCTCATATTTATTACTGCTGCCAGAGAAAATTATAAACACCAGCGTCTCCTCAAGTCTGGCACCTTCATGACAAGCTGGACTTTCTTCCAATTAGTCAAATGTCCCTCGGTGTCTTTGTGAATCATACAGGCATTACTTTGATAATCCCTACTATACATATATTTATTTTCGTTGAGCTTTATAGACAGGCTTCTGATAGTCTTGCACCACGTACTTCTTGTCATAACGTCTACACGGAATAGTGGAACATGCAAGTCACTTTCTGGAGGGATCTTTGATGGACGCTGTAGCTACCGTGGCCGCCGTGATATCATTCTCGCCAAGTGTTGTAAGTGGTATGGCGGTACCAACAAACTGTGGAAAAGGACACCTGTGTACTGTTCGGAATATTTAGTAAAGAAAAGTTTCGCCACGAGTGGCTTCATCAGTCCTAATAGAAAGACAACTAAAACAGATTAATATGTAGTAGACAGTTTGCCCCACCAGCACACAGGAGGACTATGTGCCCCTTAAGAACATAATAGAGAAGGAACACTACAGCAGGCCTAGTGGCCCATGCGAGGCAGGTAAAAGTCTCCTACCGGCTTAAGCCAGTGACCCAATCTAGTCAGGTCAGGTCACATCCACTTGAGGAAGGAGCACGGTGGGGAGTGTCTTCTGACGTCGCATCTTAATCAGCAGATCTTGGTACTTCGGACTCTTGTAGTCCCAGCAGACGTGTCT
>WNWK01005213.1:0-10000 GCA_009830355.1 Cherax destructor | reverse complement strand
TAAAACTGCAACATTAACACCCCTCCTTCAGAGTGCCGGCACTGTACTTCCCATCTCCAGAACTCAAGTCCGGCCTGCCGGTTTCCTGAATCCCTTCATAAATGTTACTTTGCTCACACTCCAACAGCACGTCAAGTATTAAAAACCATATGCCTCCATTCACTCCTATCAAATACGCTCACACATGCTTGCTGGAAGTCCAAGCCCTCGCACACAAAACTTCCTTTACCCCTCCTCCAACCTTTCCTAGGCCGACCCCTACCCCGCCTTCCCTCCACTACAGATTTATACACTCTCGAAGTCACTCTGTCTCGTTCCATTCTCTCTACATGTCCAAACCACCTCAACAACCCTCCTCAGCTCTCTGGACAATCGTTTTGGTAATCCAGCACCTCCTCCTAATTTCCAAACTCCGAATTCTCTGCATTATATTCACACCACACATTGACTTCAGACATGACATCTCCACTGCCTCCAGCCTTCTCCTCGTTGCAACATTCATCACCCATGCTTCACACCCATATAAGAGCGTTGGTATAACTATACTCTCATAAATTCCCCTCTTTACTTCCATGGACAAGGTTCTTTGTCTCCACAGACTCGAAGTGCTCCACTCACCCTTTTCCCTCATCAATTCTATGATTCACCTCATCCTTCATAGACCCATCCGCCGACATGTCCACTCCCAAATATCTGAATACATTCACCTCCTCCATACTCTCTCCTCCAATCTGATATCCAATCTTTCGTCACCTATTCTTTTTGTTATCCTCATCACCTTACTCTTTCCTATATTCACTTTCAATTTTCGTCTTTTACACACCCTACCAAATTCATCCACCAACCTCTGCAGCTTCTCTTCAGAATCTCCCAAAAGCACAGTGTCATCAGCAAAAGCAACTGTGACAACTCCCACTTTGTATTTGCTTCTTTATCTTTTAGCCCAACACCTCTTGCCAAGACCCTCGCATTCACTTCTCTTACAACCCCATCTATAAATATATTGAACAACCACGGTGACATCCACATCCTTGTCTAAGGCCCACTTTTACTGGGAAATAGTCCCTTCCCTCCTACACACTCTAACCTGAGCCTCACTATCCTCATAAAAACTCTTCACTGCTTTCAGTAACCTTCCTCCTATTCCATACACCTGCAACATCTGCCACATTGCCCCTATCTACCCTATCATACGCCTTTTCCAAATCCATAAATGCCACAAAAACATCTTTACCCTTATCCAAATACTGTTCACCTATATGTTTCACTGTAAACACTTGGTCTACACACCCCTACCTTTCCTAAAGCCCCCTTGTTCATCTGCTATCCTGCTTTCTGTTTTACTCTTAATTCTTTCAATAATAACTCTACCATACACTTTACCAGGTACACTCAACAGACTTATTCCCCTATAATTTTTGCACTCTCTTTTGTCCCCTTTGCCTTTATACAAAGGAACAATACACGCTCTCTGCCAATCCCTAGGTACCTTACCCTCTTCCATACATTTATTAAATAATAGCACCAACCACTCCAAAATTATATCCCCACCTGCTTTTAACATTTCTATCTTTATCCCATCAATCCCAGCTGCCTTACCCCTTTCATTCTACCCACTGCCTCACGAACTTCCCTACACCCACAACTGGCTCTTCCACACTCCTACAAGATGTTATTCCTCCTTGCCCTACACACGAAATCACAGCTTCCCTGTCTTCATCAACATTTAACAAATCCTCAAAATATTCTCTCCATCTTCCCGATACCTCTAACTCTCCATTTAATAACTCTCCTCTCCTATTTTTAACTGTCAAATCCATTTGTTCTCTAGGCTTCCTCAACTTATTAATCTCATTCCAAAACGTTTTCTTATTTTCAACAAAATTTGCTGATAACATCTCACCCACTCTCTCATCTGCTCTCTTTTACATTGCTTCACCCTCTTTTAACCTCTCTTTTCTCTCCATATACTCTTCCCTCCTTGCATCACTTCTACTTTGTAAAAACCTCTCATATGCTAACTTTTTCTCCTTACTACTCTCTTTACATCATCATTCCACCAATCGCTCCTCTTCCCTCCCGCACCCACTCGCCTGTAACCACAAACTTCTGCTGAACACTCTAACACTACATTTTTAAATCTACCCCATACATTTTCGACCCCATTGCCTACACTCTCACTAGCCCATCTATCCTCCAATAGTTGTTTATATCTTACCCTAACTGCCTCCTCTTTTAGTTTATAAACCTTCACCTCTCTTTACTTACTGATTCTATTTTCCTTGTATCCCATCTACCTTTTACTCCCACTGTAGCTATAACTAAAAGTGATCTGATATATCTGTAGCCCTCTATAAACATGTACATCCTGAAGTCTACTCGACAGTCTTTTATCTACCAATACATAGTCCAACAAACTACTGTCATTACGCCCTACATCATATCTTGTATACTTATTTATCCTCTTTTTCTTAAAATATGTATTACCTATAACTAAACCCCTTTCTATACAAAGTTCAATCAAAGGGCTCCCATTATAATTTACACCTGGCACCCCAAACTTACCTACTACACCCTCTCTGCATGTTTCTCCCACTTTAGCATTTAGGTCCCCTACCACAATTACTCTCTCATTTGGTTCAAAAGTTCCTATACATTCGCTTAACATCTCCCAAAATCTCTCTCTCTCCTCTACACTCCTCTCTTCTCCAGGTGCATACACGCTTATTATGACCCACTTTTCGCATATATATACATATATATACATATATATATATATATATATATATATATATATACATATATATATATATACATATATATATATATATATATATATATATATATATATATATATATACATATATATATATATACATATATATATATACTATATATATATATATATATATATATATATATATATACATATATATATAATATATATATATATATATATATATATATATATATATATATATATATATATATATATACATATAATATATACTATATATATATATATATATATATATATATATATATATATATATATATATATATATATATATATATATATATATATATATATATATATATATATATATATATATATATATATATACATATATATATATATATATATACATATATATATATATATATATATATATATATATATATATATACATATATATATAAAATAATATATATATATATATATATATATATATATAATATATATATATATATATATATATATATATATATATATATATAAACATTGTCTCTACGTCTGCAACAGAACTCGAACCTGAAAACTCTAAACCAGAGTCCTCAGTACTTTACCACGGAGCCAGACCATAGATAAGTATGGGCGCCTAGCCGAAGCTAAGCAATGTTTCCCAATACCCAGGGGCACCAGGCTTTTTTTACAAAGTTATTTCATCAAATCCTGCCACATGCAGTGGACAACGAAAGAGATTTGAAATAATGCTTAACAATTCGCAAACAGGTGAAATTATTTACAAATATTGTCTCCGCAGCAGAAACCACTAAATAAGTGGTATTGAAACATGAGGCTGGACAGTGTGTTGTGGGGTCGAATCCTGGCTGCCGCAGTTTGGTAAATGTTTCACTACCACTTGTTTCGTGGTTTCGTTGCTATATAGACTGCTTGTGGAGGCGAGTATTCAAACAGGAGGAGGCTTAAATTAATCCTTGAGCATCCACTGCCACGAGTGTCCTCGCAACATGAAACAAGTCTAATTGAATTCGAAGTAATCAACTCATTGCCTTTCCTAGATGTTTTAATTACTAAATTTACAGAAAACCTACAAATAATTGTTCCTATGTACACTATTATTCTTCACATCAAGATAGACTTAAACTGTCGGTTTTCTCATCAATGTTTTTGAGAGCTTTACGTATTTGTAGTCCAGAGTTCATAGGTGAAGAAATCTCCAAAATTTATGAAATAGCTAATGATCTAAAATACCCAAGAAACGTAATTGATAAATTCTTTAAAATAGCTAGAAATACTTTTTACAATCCAAAAAGGGAGAACCAACCTTATTCAACTAAAAATATGTTGGTTCTCCCTTACCATGAAAACTTGGTTGATATGCCTTCCCTACTTAAGACTTTTAATATCAAAGTTGTATTTAAAAATCTTGATACAGTAAAACAAAACATTTTATTATCAGTGACTTGCAAAACTGAAGATAAAGTTTATTATGGTCAAACTGGTAAAAATCTTGAACTAAGATTAAAACAACATAAATATAGCATTAGAACTGGACAAGATTCTAATTCTCTATTTATTCATGTGAGAGATTTTAACTATCCAATTGATTTTAAAAAGGCTGAGAAAGTTGTATGAAGCAAGTCCATGGTTGAGAGGAATATAATAGAATCATGTTTCATTAAAAGCAGTTTTGAAAATAATATGAATATATCTTTTCGTTTATATAAATTGGATTCATTTACAATTAATATAATTTGGAAAGAATTTAATGATACATTAAACAAGTAATGTTTGGGTAGAGTATCAGGTGTTTTTCACAGAGTTGGGTGTAGTCTTGACCCTTTATATGCTTTCCGGTTGATGTTTTGTCTTTTATAGTTCCTTGATAATGTGAAAAGTCACGAAAGTGCTTGAAATTTCGCTATTTCTTCACAGTGGTTGTTTTGCATATATATATATATATATATATATATATATATATATATATATATATATATATATATATATATATATATATATATATATATAAAAAAATTTTTATATATAGCCACGTGTTGCTGTGGCTCAGTCTGGTTTGCCGACTCTAGAACACGCAACATATAATTGTCCATGTGAGAAGCAATCCGTGTCTACATCTAAACCGCACAATTCTAAAGATTATTTTGCCGACTCTAGAACATGCAACATATAATTGTCCAATTGTGAAAACCAGCAACTCTTTCTCCTTGTTATCAGACGAATGTGAAGACATCCCAGCGAAGACCATCTCTACAAAGACCGTCGAGAACGTCATGCACACCGCCAGTCGAGGTAAGAACATTGTTTTAGTTGGGGATAGTCAGATTAAGTTTATGGATACGGAATTTTGTCTTAAGGATAGGAATAGGAGGCAGAGGGTGTGTTATCCTGGGGCTGGGATGAAGGATATTGTTAGCCGTCTGGACGACATCATGAGAGGTAATGGGAGCAATCCTATTATCTGTCTCAGTGCTGGAGGCAACGATGTTGGCAGAAGTAGGAGTGAGGAGCTGATTAGCAGCTATAGGTCAGCAATAGACAGAATTAGGAAGAAGGGTGGGAACCCTGTCATATGTGGTATTTTGCCAAGGAGAGGAGTTGGAAATGAATGGTTGTCCAGGGCAATTGGTGTCAATTGCTGGCTGGACAAATACTGTAAGGAAAATGCAGTAACATTCATTGACAACTGGGACCTCTTCTATGGCAGAAATGACATGTATGCCAGGGATGGGGTTCACTTATCTAGGTCTGGGGTGGGGGCACTGGCAACTGCAGTGGAGGGAGCTGTTAGGGCTTTAAACTAGAAAAAGTTAGTGGTATGGGTTATGGGGGGAAAACAGTGAAGTACCAGTGTAGTAATGTTATAAATTCTAGGGAACTAGTAATAGGCAGAATAAGGTGGATATTGGAAAGCCAGTGGCACTAGGTGACAAGGACAGTAATAGGTATAAGGGAAAACAGAAATGAGCAGGAAGGGTAAAGAGAAAGGAGGGTCTTTAAGTGTATATTACACCAATAGTCGTAGTGCTAGGAATAAGATGGACGAGTTGAGAGTAGTTGCAAGTACAGGTAATATTGATGTTTTTGCAATAACTGAAACATGGTTTAATATGAAAAATCGGGACTTGCCTGCCGAATGTCACATTCAGGGTTTTAAATTGTTCCAAGTAGACAGAAGTATCGGGAAGGGGGGTGGGGTGGCACTCTATGTCCGTGATCATTTAAATTGTTGTATAAAAATGGGTATAAAGTCTGAATTAACACATACAGAGTCTGCCTGGATAGAATTTTCAGAGGGGCATGAAAAATTGATTTTAGGTGTGATATACCGTCCCCCAAACTTAGATAGGGACCAAGGGAGACTACTATGGGAGGAAATTGTTAAGGCCACAATGCACGATAACGTAGTTATTCTGGGTGACTTCAACTTTAGTCAAATTGATTGGAATTTTTTGACTGGGAATTTAGAATCTAACGATTTCTTAGAAGTAGTTCAAGATTGTTTTTTGAAGCAGTTTGTGACAGAACCTACAAGGGGAAATAATCTGCTTGACTTAGTTCTGGCAAACAAGGAAACCCTTGTTAATAATTTAGAAATTACATAGGAACTCGGCACAAGCGACCACAAATAAATTACCTTTGGCATTGAATGGAAGTTTCATAGTAGGAATAACTCAGTAACGGTCCCAGATTTTCGCTTAGCAGATTACAATGGACTTAGAGAACACTTATCATCTGTGGACTGGGGTAATGAAGAGAGCTATCAATATGACAGTTTTCTGAACACTATACATGCTGCCCAAAGAACATTTATCCCATATAAAGATATTAGATCGAATAGAAATGACCCAAAATGGATGAATAATAGGCTCAAATATCTTTTAGGGCAGAAGAAAGGAATTTATAGGCGTATCAAAAGAGGTGAGGGTCATCTTACGAATCAGTATATTGACAATAAGATGGACGTTAAAAAGGGGATAAGAAAAGCTAAGCGGGACTACGAAATTAAAGTTGCTAGGGATTCGAAAACTAACCCAAAAGTTTTTCCAGGTGTATAGAACAAAAGTTAGAGATAAGATAGGTCCCCTTAAAAATAATTATGGGTATCTTACTGACAAAGAGAATGAAATGTGCTCTATTTTTAATAATTATTTTCTCTCGGTTTTCACTCAGGAAGACACTAATAATATCCCAAGAATTAGGTATTTTAGTGGGCCTGAAGAAGATAAATTATGTAGTATCACAGTCACTAGCGAAATGGTTATCAAACAGATAGACCGTTTGAAGCAAAATAAATCGCCAGGCCCTGATGAGCTTTTTCAAGGGTTCTTAAGGAATGCAAAATTGAACTCTGTGAACCCTTAACTAACATTTTTAACCTATCTCTTCAAACAGGTGTAGTGTCTGATACGTGGAAGATGGCTAATGTAATTCCTATTTTTAAAGCAGGGGACAAGTCGTTACCATCAAATTACCGCCCAA
Source organism: Cherax destructor (assembly GCA_009830355.1). Lineage (NCBI taxonomy): Eukaryota > Metazoa > Arthropoda > Malacostraca > Decapoda > Parastacidae > Cherax > Cherax destructor. The sequence goes on along the minus strand of WNWK01005213.1, from coordinate 2,754 downwards.
TAAGTCTAACTTCAATTGTAGGCAAATTATTAGAGTCGATTATAGCTGATAACATAAGAAGCCATCTCGATAGGCATAATTTGATTAATGATACTCAACATGGATTCACTAGGGGCCGTTCCTGCCTAACTAATTTATTAACTTTTTCAGTAAGGCTTTTGAGGCAGTTGATCATGATAAAGAATTCGATATTGTTTATTTGGATTTTAGTAAGGCTTTTGATAGAGTACCACATCAGAGACTGTTAAAGAAAGTGGCTGCTCACGGCATTGGAGGAAAAGTGTTTTCATGGATCGAGTCATGGCTCACCAATAGGAAGCAGATGGTGTGCATTAATGGGGTTAAATCTGAGTGGGGATCTGTAACAAGTGGCGTTCCACAGGGATCGGTGTTGGGCCCGTTGTTGTTTATAATATATATAAATGACCTTGACGAGGGAATTACTAGTCATATGAGCAAATTCGCTGATGACACGAAGATAGGTAGGATAATCGATTCAGACGTAGATGTCACGGAACTTCAGGAGGATTTAGACAAACTCAATTCCTGGTCAGAAAAATGGCAGATGCAGTTCAATGTAGATAAATGCAAAGTGGAAGATGGGTATTAATAAGGGGGATATAAATAAGGTCTTGAGGATATCTCTCCAAGAGAGAACCCGCAATAATGGATTCAAATTGGATAAGTTTAGATTTAGAAAGGATATAGGAAAATATTGGTTTGGAAATAGGGTAGTTGTTGAGTGGAACAGTCTGCCTAGTAGGGTCATTGAAGCTAGGACCTTGGGTAGTTTCAAATTTAGGTTGGATAAATTCATGAGTGAGAGGGGTTGGATTTGAGTGGGACTCGCACTTGAGTTAATAGAATCTTCAAAGCTTATTTCTTGGGTAGAAGTGAAAATTAGGTTGGGCAATTATTCTGTTATTGGGATGGATTGTGAAGGACCTGCCTAGTATGGGCCAACAGGCCTGCTGCAGTGTTCCTCCTTTCTTATGTTCTTATGTTCTTATGTGAGAAGCAATCTGTGTCTAGATCTAAACCGCACAATTCTAAAGAATATATATATAGAGTGGACCCTCGGTTTTCCTTCACCTCGTAACTCGAACAATTATGTAAGTGTATTTTTTAAGAGCTTTTGTAAGTGTATTTTTGGGGGTCTGAAATGACTAAGCTAATTTACATTTGTCCTTATGGGAACAAATTCGTCCAGTAATGGCACTCGAACATCATTCTGGAAAGAATTTTCAATGAAAACCGAGGTCCACTGCTATATATATATATATATATATATATATATATATATATATATATATATATATATATATATATATATATATATATATATATATTATATATATACTATGTATATATACTGTACCTGGCCACGCATTGCTGTGGCTCTGTCTGGTTTGCCGACTCTAGAACATGCAACATATAATTGTCCTAGTGAAAAGCAATCCGTGTCTAGATCTAAACTGCACAATTCTAAAGATTTTTATATATATATATATATATATATATATATATATATATATATATATATATATATATATATATATATATATATATATATATATATAATTATAGATCAATCATTAGAACAAATTATACCTTAGAATGATGTCAAAGTTATTATTTCCCGACCCCAAATTCCATTCACCAACAATATTATACTTACATAATTGTCATTTCGTGTTCGTTAGACATCAATTACTTACAAAATGATGATTTCGGGGTGTTCGTACTTGTACTTATATATTATATATATATATTATATAAATCATATATATATACAATATATATATATATATTAATATATATTATATATGTATATATATATATATATATATATATATATATATATGCAAAACAACAACTATGAAAAAATAGAAGAATTCCAAGCGCTTTCGTGACTACTCACATTATCAAGGAACTATAAAAGGAAACGTGAGAAGAAGGCTTATAAAGAGGCAGAATACACCTCACAGTCACATCACACTAACAAAGACAACACCTCACAGTAGCGTAACTTCTACGACTCTGTGAAGAGGAACATAAGAAAGGACCTGAAACTCTTCCCAAGAATTAAGATTAGTCCTATTTATCATTAAATTCTTCCCAAATTTTATTAATTATAAATGAATCCAATTTATATAAACCAAAAGAAATATTCATATTATTTTCAAAACTGCTTTTAATGAAACATGATTCTATTATATTCCTCTCAACCATGGACTTGCTTGATACAACCTTCTCAGCATTTTGAAAATCAATTGGATGGTTAAAGTCTCTCACATGAATAAATAGAGCATTAGAATCTTGTCCAGTTCTAATGCTATATTTATGTTGTTTTAATCTTAGTTCAAGACTTTTACCAGTTTGACCATAATAAACTTTATCGCATATTTTACAGGGAATCTTATAGACACATCCGTCAGCATTTTGGGGGGAATTTTTTATCAAAAGTCTTTTTACTGTATCAAGATTTTTAAATACAACTTTGATATTAAAATTCTTAAGAAAAGAAGGCATATCAACCAAGTTTTCATGGTAGGGGGAACCAACATATTTTTGGTTGAATAAGGTTGGTTGTCCCTTTTGGATTGTAAAAAGTATTTCTAGCTATTTTAAAAGATTTATCAATTACGTTTCTTGGGTATTTTAAATCATTAGCTATTTCATAAATCTATGAACTCTGGACTACAAATGCGTAAAGCTCTCAAAAACATAGAAGAGAAAACCGACACTTTAACT
>WNWK01005212.1:85903-124740 GCA_009830355.1 Cherax destructor | reverse complement strand
CTCCCCTAGTCAATATTGCTTTCATAAGGTCGTTCTGCCATTGACCCCTTACTGCGCTTAGATATGTATATTCAAAATGCCTTTGCTAATAACCACTCAGTTATCGCCATCTTTTTCGACCTTGAGAAGGCTTATGACACAACTTGGAGGTATAATATCTTGGCCCAGGCCCACTCCTTAGGCCTCCGTGGCAACCTCCCATTCTTCCTTAAGGCCTTCTTAACTGACAGACATTTCCGTGTCCGGGTTAGTAATGAGCTTTCCCCGGAATTTGTCCAAGCTGAAGGTGCCCCCCAGGGTTGTGTTCTGAGCACAACTCTCTTTCTCCTTGCTATAAATAATCTGGCATCTGTTCTCCCATCCGATATTTGGTCATTGCTCTATGTGGATGACTTTGCTATAGCTTGTGCAGGTGCTGACTGTCACCTCATTGCAGTTTCCCTCCAGCATGGCATCAACCGGGTTTCTGATTGGGCAACTACTCACGGGTTTAAATTTTCTAGTGGCAAAACTCATCAAATTACGTTTACTAGACGTTCAGTGGTCTCTGATCATCCATTGTACCTATACGGCTCACGTATCCCAGAACGTGATACAGTCAGGTTTCTCGGCCTCCTGTTTGACCGTAGATTGTCCTGGAAACCTCACATTACCTCTCTGAAGGCGACTTGTCATAGCCGGCTGAACCTCCTTAAAACCCTCGCACATCTTTCATGGGGGGAGGGCTGATCGTAGAACTCTCCTTCGCCTACATTCAGCCCTAATTTTATCGAAACTCGATTATGGTGACCAGATATATTCGGCAGCCTCTCCTGCCACTCTTTCCAGCCTTAATCCCATCCATCACCAGGGATTACGCTTATGCTTTGGTGCTTTTCGTTCTTCCCTGGTTGAGAGCCTCTATGTAGAAGCGAACATTCCATCCTTGTCCGATCGTCGTGATGCACATTGCATTCGCTATTATGTTCGCTCTCATGACCTCTGCAATCCTTCCATGTATAGGATTGTCATAGATGTTAGTAGACTCTCGTTATTTGTTCATCGCCCCTGTTTACTTCGTCCCTTTTCTCTTCGTCTGCATTCACTCGTCTTCCCTTCAGCTTCCGCCTTTATATGTTCATGTGGCTTCACTCTTTCCTCTACCCCCTTGGGAAGTTCCTGCTGTCCGTGTCTGTTCTATTCCTCTACCTTGCGCGAAGGCCCAACTACCTACGGCGGTTTCTCGCTCTTTTTTTCTAGACCACTTCCGTTCTCATTCCCATGCCATCGCAGTATACACCGATGGTTCAAAGTCATCTGACGGTGTCGGATTCGCAGTAGTCTTCCCGGACAATGTCGTGCGAGGGCATCTGTTACCCTCGGCTAGCATCTTTACGGCTGAATTGTATGCCGTTCTTGTGGCACTTATCCGTATTGCATCTATGCCTGTGTCACCATTTGTGATCGTTTCAGACTCTCTCCATTGCCTCCAGCCTTCTCCTTGTTGCAACATTCACCACCCATGCTTCACACCCATATAAGAGTGTTGGTATAACTATACTCTCATACATTCCCCTCTTTGCTTCCACGGACAAAGTTCTTTGTCTCCACAGACTCCTAAGTGCACCACTTACCATTTTACCCTCATCAATTCTATGATTCACCTCATCCTTCAAAGATCCATCTGCTGACACGTCCACTAATAAATATCTGAATACATTCACCTCCTCCATACTCTTTCCCTCCAATCTGATATCCAATCTTTCATCACCTAATATTTTTATCCGCATCACATTACTCTTTCCTATATTCACTTTCAATTTCCTTCTTTTACATACCCTACCAAACTCGGCCGTCTCCAACTGAGGCAGGGTGACCCAAAAAGAAAGAAAATCCCTAAAAAGAAAATACTTTCATCATCATTCAACACTTTCACCACACTCATACATAATCACTGTCTTTGCAGAGCCGCTCAGATACGAAAGCTGAGAATAAGTCCCTCCCAGCTGTCACTATCCCAGACCCCTCCTTTAAAGTGCAAGCATTGTACTTCCCATTTCCAGGACTCAAGTCCAACTAAATCAATTAACTGGTTTCCCTGAATCCCTTCACAAAATGTTACCCTGCTCACACTCCAACAGATCGTCATGTCCCAAAAACCATTCGTCTCCATTCACTCCTATCTAACACGCTCACACATGCTTGCTGGAAGTCCCCTACCCCGCCTTCCTTTCCCTACAGATTTATACGCTCTCCAAGTCATTCTACTTTGATCCATTCTCTCTAAATGACCAAACCACCTCAACAACCCCTCTTCAGCCCTCTGACAAATACTTTTAGTAACTCCACACCTCCTAATTTCCACATTCCGAATTTTCTGCATAATATTTACACCACACATTGCCCTTAGACAGGACATCTCCACTGCCTAAAGCCTTCTTGCTGCAGCATTTGCAACCCATGCTTCACACCCATATAAGAGTGTTGGTACCACTATACTTACATTCCGTTCTTTGCCTCCATAGATAACGTTTTTTGTCTCCACACATACCTAAACACACCACTCGCCTTCTTTCCTTCATCAATTCTATGGTTAACCTCATCCTTCATAAACCCATCCGCTGACACGTCAACTCCCAAATACCTGAAAACATTTACTTCTTCCATAATCCCTCTCTCCAATGTGATATCCAATTTTTCTTTATTTAAATCATTTGATACCCTCATCACCTTACTCTTATCTATGTTCACTTTTAACTTTCTACCTTTACACAGTCTCCCAAACTCGTCCACTAACCTTTGCAACTTTTCTTTAGAATCTCCCATAAGCACAGTATCATCAGCAAAAAGTAACTGTGTCAACTCCCATTTTGTATTTAATTCTCCATAATTTAACCCCACCCCTCTCCCCAACACCCTAGCATTTACTTCTTTTACAACCCCATCTATAAATATATTAAACAACCATGGTGACATTACACATCCCTGTCTAAGACCTACTTTTACCGGGAACTAATCTCCCTCTCTCCTACACACCCTAACCTGAGCCTCACTATCCTCATAAAAACTCTTTACAGCCTTCAGTATCTTACTACATATTCCATACACTTGCAACATTTGCCACATTGCTCCCCCATCCACTTTGTCATATGCCTTTTCTAAATCCATAAATGCAATGAAATCTTCCCTACCTTTATCTAAATACTGTTCACATACTATATGCTTCAATGTAAACACTTGATCTACACATCCCCTACCCACTCTAAAGCCTCCTTGCTCATCTGCAATCCTACTCTCTGTCTTACCTCTAATTCTTTCAATAATAACCCTGCCATACACTTTACCTGGTATACTCAGTAAACTTCTTCCACTAAAATTCTTACAATCTCTTTTATCCCCCTTCCCTTTATATAAAGGAACTATACATGCTCTCTGCCAATCCCTAGGTACCTTCCTCTCTTTCACACATTTATTAAACAAAAATACCAACCACTCCAACACTATATCCCCCTCCCCGCTTTTAACATTTCTGTCATGACCCAGTCAGTTCCAGCTGCTTTACCCCCTTTCATTCTACGTAATGCCTCACGCACCTCCTCCACACTCACAACCTGCTCTTCTTCACTCCTAAACGATGTACCTCCCTGGACAGTGAATGAAATTACCGCCTCCCTTTTTTCATCAACACTTAAAAGTTCCTCAAAATATTCCCGCTATCTACCCAATACCTCCAGCTCCCCATCTACTAACTCCCCTACTCTGTTTTTAACTGACAAATCCATTTGTGCCCTAGGCTTTCTTACCTTGTTCATCTCACTCCAAAATTTTTCTTGTTTTCAGCAAAATTTCTTGACAGAACCTCTCCCATTCTTTCATCTGCTCTTCTTTTGCACTATCTTCACCTTTCTTTTACTCTCCATATATTCTGCTCTTCTATTAATACTTATGTTTTGTAAAAACCTCTCATAAGCTACCTTTTTCTTTTTTATCACACCCTTTACCTCTTCATTCCACCACTCACTCCTCTTTCCTTCTGCACCCACCCTCCTATATTATTATTATAATCAAATAGAAGCGCTAAACCACAGGGGTCATACAGCGCTGCCCACCCTCCTATAGCCACAAACTTCTGCCCCACTTTCTAATACTGCATTTTTAAAACTATCCCAACTCTCTTCAACCCCCCCACTACTCATACTTGCACTAGCCCACCTTTCTGCCAATAATTGCTTATATCTCACCCTAACTTCCTCCTCCCTTAGTTTATACACTTTTACCTCTCTCTCTTACTTGCTGTTGCCATTTTTTTTTTGTCCCATCTACCTTTTACTCTAACTGTAGCTACAACTAATAATGATCCGATATATCCGTTGCCCCTCTATAAACATGTACATCCTGAAGCCTACCCATCAACCTTTTATCCACCAATACATAATCTAACAAACTACTTTCATTACGTGCTATAACATACCTTGTATACTTATCCTCTTTTTCATAAAATATGTATTAGTACTTATTACCAAACCTCTTTTTACACATAGCTCAATTAATGGTTCCCCATTTACATTTACCCCTGGCACCCCAAATTTACCTACTACTCCCTCCACAACATTTTTACCCACTTTAGCATTAAGATCCCCAACCACAATTACTCTCTCACTTGCCCCGATGGCATGGTGGCTAGCCCACTTGCTTCACGCACGGAGGGCCCGGGTTCAATTCCCGTCGGGGCCGAAACATTTCGAAGTGTTTCGTTACACACACACACACACACACATACATACAACAGGCCTAGTGTCTAATCGACATGTGCCTAGGACAAAATGGAAACTAACTTGGTTCAAAACTCCCCACACACTCACTCAACATTTCCCAAAATCTCTCTATCCTCTACATTTCTCTCTTCTCCAGGGGCATAAACACTTACTCCACATAATCCTTGAATTTATACATTTATATTCCCTCTTTACCTGCCATAACTGATTATTCAACATTATTGCTACTCCTTCTTTAGCTCTAACTCTATTTGAAACCCCTGACCTAATCCCATTTATTTCTCCCCACTGAAACTCTCCTACCCCCTTCAGCTTTGTCTCACATATAGCCAGGACATCCAGCTTCTTTTCATTCATAACATCTACAATCATCTCTTTCTTATCATTCGCACAACATCCACGCACATTCAAACATCCCACTTTGACGGTTTTCTTCTTTTTCTTTTTATTAAATCTATACAGGAAAAGGGGTTACTAGCCCATTGTTCCCGGCATTTTAGTTGACTTTTACAACACGCATGGCTTACGGAGGAAAGATTCTTATTCCACTTACCCATGGATATGAAAGAAAAAGCAATAAGAACAAGAACTATTAAGATAAAATCAAGGAAAACTCAGATGAGTGTGTATACATAAACGTGTACATGTATGTGTAGCGTGACCTAAGTGTAAGTAGATGTAGCATATATATAATATATATACATATACACATATATAGTCACTGGACACGTTCCTAGAACTTCTACAGGTAGTGGAAGCTTCTTGTTGTGTGTGGGTGGCATTTGTTGTGAATGTGCTGAGTCAACAGTATGGCTGGTGTCACACTGGCGCATTACACAACCAACACCACCAACAATTACCCACACCATCTTCCCCACCACCCACATAGAAGTCACTTTTTCTGATCTTTTTGGGTTATCCTAGGTAATCTACACATATGCTGCTATGTTGTTTACACAAATCCACGCTGTCTTCCCCACCAGACGCTCCCTTCCCCACTACCCACGCTGCCTTCCCCACCAACTATGCTGTCTTCCCTACCACCCACATGGAAATAAGTCACTTTGTCTGACTTTTTTGGTGAAATGTGGAAGGTTGATGATCGTCTGGGTTTTCAGCACTATTTCTGGTATCATGGTGATTGCTTTCTATCACAAACTCCTCAAAACCATGAGATTCATCTTCACTGACACTTCAATCTGTGTTAGAACTATCACTTGGGAAGGGAAGAGTCCCAATTCGCCAGAGTGATGTATTCCTTACCGCTTGGCTTGGTGACAAAGACGTACTGAATTAGCACTCCCACAATGCAATGCGGGTGCCCCAATTTTTTTCATACTGCGCACACTGACTATGCAGACCCATTTTCTCACATGCAGGCCTACCAGCTCTCTCTCCCGCTAGATTTGAAGCCACTAGAATTTTGGCGTATTAATACATCACCAACATTGGCTCGTAAGATGTATCTAAACAGCACCAACAGTGAAAGGGTTAAAACACATTATACCTTGATCAGTATAGATAATCAGGCTGGAGTTGACAAAAAAGATAGCTCCAGTTCCTTGGATCAAAAGCCCTTGACTAGCATCACTACAAAGAGAAAAGTATGTAATGCCCTCTCCCATCAACACTTCTTGGCTTCATGTATATATACCTATGATAATGTTTTCCTTTATTTCTTTTATATCAAATAATCAAGGAATACTTTAAACAGTTATTTTCACAACATTACATTTAAAAGCCTCATTAGATGGAAACTAAAATATTTGCCCACTCTCTACCTTCAAAAGAGAATTTCATGAGAGCATGTAACATGAAAGGACAGAGAAAAATAGATCATGATTACTCTTTATTGAGGTTTACCACTCGGTACCATCGACTGCGCCACCCCAATCACCACCGGTTCCAGCGGCAGGAACAGCCCAGTCATCACCCTGGAAAAGAAATACTGACTTTAAAAAAATTATTTTATCTTGTGGAGTCATACATGCATTCAGAATTAATATGGCATAATTTTTTTTATTTAGCACAAAAACAAATTACATATACCCCAAGGTTTTTAAAATTAATGTAATATGGAAAAATAAACACATATGCAGTATAATGTGATCCTTTATTGACAACGTTTCGCCCACGCAGTGGGCTTTATCGAGTCACAAACAGATCTACCTGGAAAAAAGATACATGAGTATTTATAGGATTTAGTCAGGTGGAGAATGCTGCATGTGACAGTCTTCAGAGTAGGGTGATAGTTTAAAACCTTGGGTAACTTAAAAAGAGATTGGACAAGTATATGGGTAGACCTTCTGCAGTGTTCCATTCTTATGTTCTATGTGGGATAGCGATGAAGAAGTTTCTTGGCAATAGGTTCAGCTATGTTGTAGAAGCCGTTGTTCTGATTGAAGTTGTTGGATATAAAGATAAGTGATGATTCCAGGATTCTTCGGTATTGAGTGTTGTCTTCTCTGACGATGAGTCTTGCATTTTTGTAGTTGATTAAATGGTTGTGTGAATTTCGGTGTTGAACACAGGCATTCCATGGGTCGTCAGATCTGCCTGCGTACTGGTGTTCTGAAATACGTGTTTGGAGGTCTCTGGATGTTTCGCCGACGTATAATTTGCTGCAGTCATTACAAGGGATTGTGTATACCCCTGCAGTGGATTGAAGCTTGTCCTGTCTGTTACTGGTAACGTCCTTGATGGTGGTACCACGGATGTGGAGGTAGATACTCGGAATGAGGTATTGGAAAAAATGTTGGAAACGTGTTTGGCAATGGAGTTCTTGGGGAGCACTATGTATCTCTTCTCGGCAGTGTCTTCTCTGGGTGTGTTGAAGATGTTTAATGCCCGTCGTCTGCAGTCTCTAATAAAGTGACGAGGATAGTGAAGTTTAGAAAAAACTTCCTCAACAAGGGAGCATTCTTCCTCAAGAAACTCACTGCTGCAGATGCTGAATGCGCGCAGGAAAAAGCTCATAATTACACCACGTTTAGTTTTGGTGTCGTGGTGAGAGTAGAAGTGGAGAAGAACGTGTTGGTTGGTAGGTTTTCGATAGACTTTAAAACGAAGTTCATGGTCAGCTTTGCATAGAACATCAAGGAAAGGAAGAGTGTTGTCGACTTCTTCTAGTGTGAACTGGATTGATGGCTCGACCTGGTTGAGCTTGTGTTGGAGAGCTTGAACGTTGAAGCGTCTGGGAGTAATGATGAGAATGTCATCAACATAACAGAGCCAGGTGACAGAAGAGGGAATAATAGTGGAAAAACGCTCGGCTTCCAGATGTTCCATATACGTATAGGTTCGCAAGGACGGCACTAAGTGGCGATCCCATGGGTAGTCCAAAAGTTTGCTGAAAGAGTTGATTTTCGAAAGAGAAACATGTAAAGCCCACACATAGTTCAACAAGGTCGATGAAATCGCTGGTTGGAAGAGGAAGATCAAACGAGTCGTCAATTTTCCTGCGCAAGAGATCAATAGCTTGTGTAGTAGGTACTATGGTGAATAGGGATGTTACATCAAGGCTGGAGAGTTTCTTGTTCCTGATGTTGATGTTGCGAATGCAATTGAGAAGGTCACCAGAGTGTTTGAGATGTGCTAGACTGATAGTGCCCAAAAGTTTGGAGAGGTGTTTAGCGAGAATTCCTGAGAGTTTGTGGGAGCACTGCCTATTCCCGAGGATATGGGCCTCAATGGGATACCTGGTTTGTGAGTTTTTGGCAGACCGTACATTCTGGCAGGTCTGGGGTTGCTGGGAATGGTGTGTAGAAGTTTCTTCCCTTATGCTGAGTCCCTCAGAATGCGGCGAGTCTTGTGAAAAAATATTTTGGTGAGGTTGTCCACTTGGTTTGTTGTGAGAGGTTTGTAGGTATCTGGGTCATTAAGTAGATTAAGCATTTTGTTCCTGTAATCGTCAGTCTATCGAAAACCTACCAACCAACACGATCTTCTCCACTTCTACTCTCACCATGACACCAGAACTAAACGTGGTGTAATTATAGGCTTTTTCCTGCGCGCACTCAGAATCTGCAGCAGTGAGTTTCATGAGGAAGAATGCTCCCTTGTTGAGCAAGTTTTTTCTAAACTTCACTATCCTCGTCACTTTATTAGAGACTGCAGACGACGGGCATTAAACATCTTCAACACACCCAGAGAAGACACTGCCGAGAAGAGATACATAGTCCTCCCCACCAACTCCATTGCCAAACACGTTTCCAACATTTTTTCCAATACCTCATCCCGAGTATCTACCTCCACATCCACCACCATCAAGGACATTACCAGTAACAGACAGGACAAGCTTCAATCCACTGCAGGGGTATACACAATCCCTTGTAATGACTGCAGCAAATTATACGTCGGCGAAACATCCTGAGACCTCCAAACACGTATTTCAGAACACCAGTACGCAGGCAGATCTGACGACCCAAGGAAAGCCTGTGTTCAACACTGAAATTCACACAACCATTTACTCAACTACAGAAATGCAAGACTCATAGCCAGAGAAGACAACACTCAATACCGAAGAATCCTGGAATCATCACTTATCTGTATATCAAACAACTTCAATCAGAACAACGGCTTCTACAACATAGCTGAACCTATTGCCAAGAAACTTCTTCATTGCTATCCCACATAAAACTTAAGAATGGAACACTGCAGAAGGTCTACCCATATACTTGTCCAATCTCTTTTTAAGTTACCCAAGGTTTTAAACTATCACCCTACTCTGAAGACTGTCACATGCAGCATTCTCCACCTGACTAAATCCTATAAATACTCATGTATCTTTTTTCCAGGTAGATCTGTTTGTGACTCGATAAAGCCCACTGCGTGGGCGAAACGTTGTCAATAAAGGATCACATTATACTGCTTATGTGTTTATTTTTCCATTGTGTCGGTATTTTATACCATTTATTTCCATCCTTAATGTAATATAATTACAGGAGGTCCCCCGCTTTACAGTGCTTCATTTTACAGCATTTCGCTAATGTAATGGTTTTCAATTATATCCATTCTTCATTTATTCAGACTTCCTACAATAAATATATTCACCATTTACTATAAGGATAAAATATTTTAAGGTAATATGTGTACTTTATATCCATTTTTTGGGCCTAGCTCTATTGCCTTGTCACAGTGCTCATCAATCCAAATACTGTATAGAAATGCAACTACTATAACTGTTGCATGTTTAATGTCTTAACAAAATCCACATTCTCTGCTCTTTCTACAGCAACTGTCCTTGTGCAACCATAGAACAAAAGGAGTTCAAGCAAAATAGCTATGAGTTTGGTTGACTGGAACAATGGAATTGGCTGAAAATATGGCTCAAAATGGGCGAAATCGCCGATGCATAAATATCGCCGAGGCCGCTAACTTCACGAGAGCATAATTCCGTAAGTTTTCCATCAAATTTTGTACTTTTGGTTTCACTACCATCTGGAGAAGATTCTCTTATCATTTCGTAAGAATTTTTTTTTTTAAATTCTTCGACACTGAGACCAAGTTTGTGAGCAGAGGTCTCGACAGGGTTAAGTTATGTCTAAGCGTGCCAAAAATGATCTGCATAACTAGTGGCTTTCCTTGTGTAATATTATGTCATCCATTTTTGTATTACAAACAATGTATTATGTGGAAATAAATCATTAAAATTTGAATGTGAATGTACACAATACAAAAATACTTACTATGGAAATAGCATAATGAAAAAATATGGAGGGGTATATAATGGACATCAACCACCAACGAAGGAGCAATTTTAAGTGTTAACATTATTATACATGTTTAGTGATAAAACCAATTCACAAGTTGGCCGTTTATAGTAGAGCGGAGCAGGCCTGATCTATCATCTGCTAACCACGACTGACCAGTGAAGATGTTGTCAACTGTACAGTATTCTATAAAGTTAAAATAATAATAAAAATAAGACTTACAGCTTGACCCCAATCATCAACAGTTGCAGGAGCAGCAGCAGGTGGTATGCCCACACCAGCCACTGGAGCTGTACTAGCAACAACAGGTGTGGCAGGTGCAGCAGCAACAGGAGGCTCTGCATCAGCTACATCACTGACCCAAGTCTCTTGGGCTGGAGCTTCTGCCTTAGCTGCTTCTGCTTCAGCCTTGGCAGCCTCAGCCTTGGCAGCTTCTTCCTTCTCCTGTTCCTCAGGGTCACTAAGGGAAATTTAAATTTGAAATATGAATTTAAATACCGATGCCAAGAGAGCATTATTTAATAAGATAAAGCCATACAAACTTTCACATTATTATTATTTTTCTTTTTTCAACAAGTCGGCCGTCTCCCACCGAGGCAGGGTGACCCAAAAAGAAAGAAAATCCCCAAAAAGAAAATACTTTCATCATCATTCAACACTTTCACCACACTCATACATAATCACTGTCTTTGCAGAGGCACTCAGATACTACAGTTTAGAATAGTCCCTCCAAACTGTCACTATCCCAGACCCCTCATTTAAAGTGCAAGTATTGTACTTCCCATCTTTTTAGTAAGTTATGCAGGAAATTATGTATATTGTTTTAATTTCTTTTTTTTTTTCAATGTCTAAGACAATATACAACATTTTATAATGGTAATAATGTTTTTCAAGGTGTTTTGGTACTAGAAACAGAGGGAGAAACACATTACACTATATCCATAATTTCAATACTTACAATATACAGTGGTACCTCGAGTTACGATGGTCCCCAAAATCGCCCTTTTATGTAAGTTTATTTTTTTAAATGCTTTTGTAGGTATATTTTTGGGGGTGTAAAAGGACTAGTCTATTTTACATTATTCCTTATGGGGATAAATTCGTTTGGTAATGGCACTTGAACAGCATTCTCGAACGAAAAAATATCGTAACTCGAGGTACCACTGTATTTCTTCCAATAACTGTGTTATCTTATTCATAATGACTGTTTTTGTTTCAATACTCTGAGCAGTGAGCTATTATGATATGACAATAGTTTCAAGATGGGATATTCTTTGAAACATGGATAGGCACAGTGCCTTATCACACAATTTACAAGATTATGTATCTTTAGTAGTAGGGCAACTGGAAGTGTCAAAGCTGCTGGCAGTGACACATGTAGTACTGGGAGGGTAGCTGGTGGTGTCACATGTGTTGGCAGGGCACTTGGTGGTTTTCAGAGGTGCTGCCAACACCACCAAATGTGGTGTTGGCAGGGTACATGGAGGTGTGACATGTGGTGTTGGTAGGGCAGCAGCAGGGGTCACTTGTGAAGCTGGCAGAGCAGCTGGTGTCACATATGGTTTAACACAGTAGCTGATGGTACAGTAGGGCCCTGCTTTACGCCGTTTCTCCTTACGGACATATGGACATTTCAAATTATGACCAAAACTCACTATATGGCTCCCCCCACCTGACTTTCTAAAACAGCCACTGCACCCCACCCGGTTTGTTTGCATTCTCCGTGAGCACCGCGTCTCTCCATTATGTCTGGAAACTTCCCAAAATTTAAAGTGTTTTAAAGTTACAGTGGACCCTCGCTATTCAAACACTCCAAAACTCACCCTTTTATGTAAGTTTATTATTGTAAGTGCTTTTATAAGTGTATTTTTGGAGGTCTGAAATGGACTAATCTAATTTACATCATTCCTTATGGGAATAAATTTGTTTGGTAACAGCACTTGAACAGCATTCTGGAATGAGGGTGAGTTTTGGAGTGTTCGAATAGCGAGGGTCCACTGTATTTCATGTTTTAAATTTATACACTGTGCTGGCATGCAGGCACACATTAAAATCACTAAGAGTGTCTTGAGGATGCCACATTAATAATCATTAATTAATAATCAAGGTAAGTGTAAGTATTTCTTATTTATATAAGTGTGAATATTTCTTATTTATAAATTAAAATGTAAATATTTCTTATTTATAAATTAAAGTGTAAATATTTCTTATTTATAAATTATGCACATTGTTTGTGTGATAGTGGTGGTGGCTTTCTGCTGCCACCGACCACCACCATGGCTTATGGTCAGTGGCCCTTATATCCAACAACAACAACAACACACTTCACCAGGCCTTACATTTGTAATGACGTTTTATTCATTCTAGAGTTTATATCATGTTTAAATGTTATTAATATTTTTTATTATGTCATATTAGATGAATTGTGCTAGATAAATAAGCTGTAGAGTTGATATTATTGTCATATTGAAGGACTATCGTGTCCTGCCTCCAAACAAACTCATTTGTTCATTTGTCCATTATAATTAGGGCTTTATATTTATTTCTCATTGTTTTCTGTATGTAAAACTATAGTATTTATTCTATAAATAAATGAATTTTTTGTGAATATTTTTGGGTGGAAACGGATTAATTGTATTTACATTATTTCTTATGGGAAATAAGGTTTCAAGTTTCGAGTAATTCGAGTTAAGGTCTAACTCCTGGAACGGATTATGACCGATAGTCGAGGAACCACTGTAGTCCATTTCAGACCCCAAAAATACACTTACAAAAGCACTTACAATAATACACTTACATAATTGTTCAAGTTGGGAGCTCTTCGAAACTCGGGGTACCACTGTACATTATTTAGGTATGCATACTGGTCAGAGAGCCCGTCGTAAGTTCGAGACATCGGTAAACGAGTGCGTCCCTAAGTGAGGAGAGGCTGTATATACTAATACCGTACTGTATATGCATGTCCTCACTTGTAAGGAAAGCATTATAATATACAGTCAACCCTCCGTTTTCGTGTATCTCTGTTTTCGGGCACTTTTTTCGTGGAAATATTACCTCCATTTTCTTTCATGGTACGGAACCTGTCCAGTGCCCAGTGCGCATACAAAGCCCACCTCCCACGCACATTCTCAGGCAGTGTAGCATTGTTTCTGCTTGAGTGAACATTATCCTGCGAGTTCTTACAAAACATTTCTTAACAATACATTGTTTTTGGCCCTTGATTATTGTGTGTGACTGCTAAATAAGCCACCATGGGCCCAAAGAAAGCTCCTAGTGTCAGTCCTTTGGTAAAGAAAGTGAGGAACACCATAGAATTAAAGAAAGAAATCGTAGCAAAGTATCAAAGTGGAGTCGATAAAGACTATAGCACCAGCCAGCGATAAAGTGTAGCATTAACAGTGTAGCAAGTAAGTTAAGCCATTAATCGATAGAAAAATGACGACACGAAACTTAACTCCTCCATTGTTTGTTTGAGGAATATAGGGGCACTGAGACCTGAGCCGCCCTCTGCCAACATCTCCAAGGTAAGTGAAAATATTTATTTATAAATTAAATTGTAAATATTTCTTATTTATAAATTATGTACATTGTGTGAATAGAGGTGGTGGCGGCCTGCTGCTGCCGCCGACCACCACCAGCAGTATATGTACGGCTTATGGTCAGTGGCCCTTAACCTGTCTCCGAGCGCGAATAAAAAAAAATCGAAAAAATTATGAAAATTGAGTTAATCTTATAGAAAAATAGCTTAACTCTCTGGCTACACAATGGTACAAGACTCAATGTAATACGACGTTTCTACAAGGAATTATAGTCATTTATATCATGTATGGTGACGGCGATGTGCGCAGCTCGCCTGCTCTCAGCCCGTATATTTTTAGAATTTTTTTCCATTTTTTTTCTTTACTGTTTCGTGTATTATTCATTCTAATGGTGTAATTTACGATTTGGCATCATATGAGAGTGGGCGGAGCTTATACGTAGTCTACCAGCCAATCAGGAACAATCTGGGAATATTTGCCGACGTCAGCAGAATTCCCGCTCTGAGAGGCACCATATATTATTTCATTATGCTAATATCAATTCTACGGCTTATTTATCTATCACAATTGATCTAATATGAAATAATAAACACTATAAATAACATATAAACATGGTATATGCTCCAGCATGAATAAAAATGAGCTCTAATATAGTGCGGTCTCTATCAGCAATATGGGTATAAAAATTATTCCCCTTCCCATAACGTGTTCTTTGGCCTGTGAGTAAGAGAAAACGGTGTTTTAGAGGCTAACTACACTAAAACATTAGTTTTACAAAGAAAACATTGAAACAAGTGATTTTTTTCGAAAAAAAAAAAAAAAATTCCCGAGGCGGGTGGCCGGCGCCGCTCCAGGCACTTTACAGGCGAATATCTCGGAAGTAAGTTATTGACTTATTTTACTTTGTGGAGTTTTTACTGTTTGATTAAATTAAATAATATTCTCAGGAATGGTAAAAATATGATTGTTCTTTTTTTTAAGAACGCACTTTTGTAAATATTCCAAATATTTTGGGATTTATTTGGGAGTAAAGGGCAGATTTTTTTTCAACATTCAAACAGTTACATGCTTTATTTTTTTGTGGAATAAAGATAAGATGTTTACAGGAAAGTACGTTCTAAAAAATCGTATTAGCATTGTTCTTTCGGTACCAAGTCCCAAAACAACCTTACGTAATGACATATAGGGTACGGATCCTGCCAAACGTCCTGACATGAAATTTTCAGTAAATATTTTTTTTTTCAGTTGTTGTTTGGACTATCTTATTGAATATTTTTTAAAACATACTGAGTGAACACTTCTATGTGTAAAAAAAAGAAATTTGACGAACAGAAAAAAAAAATTGACATGTTATACTGCCCCTTAAACCCAACAACAATAACACTACCGCCAGTTATCTCATACATAATGACATGTATGTATTTTATTCATTCTAGAGTATATATCATATTTCTATGTTATTAATATTGTTTATTATATCATATTAGATTAATTGTGATAGATAAATAAGCCGTAGAGCTGATATTAGTGTCAAATTGAAGCATTTTGTCCTGCCTCCCAACACTAAACTCGCCTCCCTCTCTCCTCCTCTCCATCTTCCATACACCAACAAGAGTCGCCAATAAAGGTAAGTGTGATGTTACCCATTTGACTATCACAAGCCCCAATCCTAAGTGCTCTCCTGTTGTCGCAAAATATTCGAAAAAAAAAATTATTTTTTCTTCTCAAAATGTTAAGATTATTTTTCCGATTGTTTTATCCTAAAAAAAAAATTTTTGCGATCAATACTTACGGAGATATGGAGCCGTAAAGTTGGCAGAAAATGAGCCGTGTATGGCAACAGCGGCACATGCCGCTCACCGGTACACTTATATTTACTCCCATTCGAAGGTTTCTTGTATTTTCCAATATTTTTTTTTCCAAGTAACTTATGTGGCCTGTGAGACCAAAGTAAGGTGCTGTGTACATATATACACTCATTGTATGCAACACAATAACTACACAAACATTATTATCATTATATTGTTTACAGAACTTGTTTACACAAACCAACAATGCAAAAAAATTTTTATTGCTATTGTTCTATAATATATATATACACATATATAATGACTGGACACTTTCCATCAACTTCCCTTAGCACTTGAAGCTGTGTGTGTGTGGACATCTATATTTGGTGAGTCAGGGTAAGCCAGCTGTCAAAATGACATATTATACCATTACTCACCACCCTCACTGCTGTCAACCTGTCAACACAAAAGGGGACCCATGATGTTTTTCCCACAACCTCCTTCCTAGCTTCCTTTCTTCCTTCATTCTTTTCTTACTTATTTCCTTCCTTCCTTCCTCTCATCTCCTTCCTTCCTGCCTTCCTTTCTTCCTTCATTCCTTCCTTTCTTACTTCTTTTGTTCCTTCTTTCCTCTCATCTCTCCTTCCTTTCTTTCTTTCTTCCTTTCTTCTTTTCTTCCTTTCCTCCTTCCATCCTTCTTCTTAATTTCCTTCCTCTCATCTCTTCTTTCCTTCCTTCCTTCCTTTCATCTCTTCTTTCCTTCCTTCCTTCCTCTCATCTCTTCTTTCCTTCCTTCCTTCCTCTCATCTCTTCCTTCCTTCCTTACTTTCTTTCTTCCTTCCTTCCTTCTGGTATCCTGGGCATTGCTTTCGGTCACAAACTCCTCAAATCGATGAAATTAATCTTCAGAGACACTTCCATCTGTGTTAGAGCTATCACTGGGGAAGAGAAGAGTCCCAGATTCGCCGGGGAGTCAGGTATTTCTTACCGCTAGGCATGCTGAACATGGACTACTGAAATGGCTTTCCCACAATGCACCACTGGCTGCCCGATTTTTTTTATACTGCGCACACTGACCACACAGACCCATTCTCTCACATGTGGGCCTACCAGCTTTCTCCCACTTGATTTGAGGCCTCTAGAATTTAGGCGTATTAATACGACCGAAACCCTCAAACCTGAGTGCTCTCCTGTTGTCGCAAAATATTAGAAAAAAAAAAAATTATTTTTTCTTATCAAAATGTTGATTATTTTTCTGATTGTTTTTATCCTAAAAACAAATTTTTGCCATCAATACTTACCGAGATATGGAGGTGTAAAGTTGGCAGAAAATGAGCCGCGTATGGCAACAGCGGCAAATGCCGCTCACTCAGTAAACATTTGTTTACTTACATTCGTAGATTTCTTTTTTTGTCACTATTTTCTTTTTTTACGTAACTTATGTGGCCTGTGAGACCAAGGTAAGGTGCAATGTATATATATACACTCGTTGTATGCAACACAATAATAGCATAAACATTAGTATCTTTATATTGTTTAGAAAACTTGTTTACACAAACAAACAATAAAAAAAAATGTTCATTACTATTGTTCTATAATATATATGCAAATGTATACTCACTGGGCACTTTCCTAGAACTCCTGCAGCTTGTGGAATTCTTTGAAACATGGGTATATGCACAGTGGAGTTTTACACTCCTCACATAAAACGAGTGTCTCTGCGTTTTTGTGGGCGTTTTGTGGTATGTTTACAGACAAAACACCTCTTCTGAGCATTTTTCTTGAGAGTAGTAGCAGGCAGTTGTATGGGGTAGTGATCACCAGGCCTCAGACGAGAGGGCATGTGTTGATAATTTCGTGGGCGCTGGTCTATTGCAGGTGTTGTTCCTTGGTACAGTGGACCCACGGCTAACGAACGCTCCATATAGCGAACAAATTGCGTAACGAACGTTTTTTCGCAAAATATTTTTCTCATGTAGCGAACATTTACTCGTGAAGCGAACCGTACCAGACCTGTCCGCCTGCCCCGCGAAAGTGCTGTGAGGCAGACAGGACGCCAGTCTAGCGTTGTTTACACTTGAGAGAACATTACCCAGCGTGCTCTTTCAAACATTCACAATACTTTTGTTGTTTATTGTTGGTTAAGTGACTGTCACTGTGAAATAAGTCACCATGGCTCCAAAGAAGCTTCCTAGTGGCACCCCTGTGGTAAAGAGAGTGAGGACCACCATCGAACTGAAGAAAGAGATTGTACAAAAATATGAGTGGCGTACGTGTGAGTGAGCTTGCCAGGATGTACAAGAAAAACAAATCTAGTATTGGCACTATCCTGGCAAAGAGAAATGAGATCAAGGAAGTTAATGCTGCAAAAGGGGTTGATATGTTAACGAAAAAGAGATTGAAAACAGTGGATGAGGTTGAGAAGTTGTTGATGGTGTGGATAAACAATAAACAATTAGCAGGTGATAGTATTTCCACGGCGATAATTTGTGAAAAGGCAAGGAAGTTGCACGCAGATCTTGTCAAGAAAATGCCTGCAACCAGTGCTGAGGAGAGTGATTTTAAAGCCAGCAGAGGCTGGTTTGAGAGGTTTAAGAAATGTAGTGGCATACACAGTGTTGTGAGACATGGTGAGGCAGCCAGCTCAGACAAACGTGCAGCTGAAAAGTTTGAGTGAATTTAAGGGGTTCGTAGAGGCTGAAGAATTCCTCCCCCAACAAGTGTTTAATTGTGATGAAACAGGCCTGTTTTGGAAGAAAATGCCCAACAGGACCTTCATTACTCAGGAGGAAAAGGCACTGCCAGGACACAAGCCTATGAAAGACAGGCTAACTCTTATGATGTGTGCCAATGCCAGTGGTGATTTCAAAGTGAAGCCTTTACTGGTGTATCATGCACAAAATCCCAGAGCCTTCAAGAAACACAATGTTAACAGGAATAATTTGTGTGTGCATTGGAAGGCTAACACTAATGCATGGGTCACTAGGGACTTTTTCATGGAATGGTTGACTGGAGTGTTTGGCCCTAGTGTGAAGAAATACCTCCTGGAAAAGAAATTGCCACTCAAGTGCCTCCTGGTACTGGACAATGCTCCTGCTCATCCTCACAACTTGGAAGAGTGTTTGTCTGACAACTTCAATTTCATCAGAGTGAAGTTCTTGCCTCCAAACACCACTCCTCTCATCCAGCCCATGGACCAGCAGGTCATTGCAAACTTCAAGAAACTGTACACCAAAGCAGTGTTTCAGAAGTACTTTGATGTGATCTCAGACACTGCATTGACCCTAAGAGAGTTCTGGAAAGATCACTTCAATATCGTGCATTGCATAGGCCTTATAGGTAAGGCTTGGGAGGGAGTGACTTCCAGGACTTTGAACTCTGCTTGGAGACCACTGTGGCCGGATTGTGTTGAAAAGAGAGGATTTGAGGCTGACCCTGACGACCCTGTGCCTGTTGTGGAAGATATTGTGGCATTGGGGAACAACCTGGGGTTGGAGGTGAGTGGTGAGGATGTGGAAGAGTTGGTGGAGGAGCACAGCATCCCCATTGTCACAATATTGTCATCTTCACTATCAATTCGTGGTGTAGGGCCAAGAGATGTACTCCGAGATTTACTCCTTTTCCTTGGAATAGCATATGGCACACTAACAGAACGCATGTAGCGTCATACATACTGCCGCTTCACTGGAGAATACTCTCCCTCACTGTCGCCACTAGAACTGCTTTCAATAACTTTGAAATCATTGTCATCATCACTTACACTACTCACATCAGAGTCCTGTACACGGTGAAATAGTTTCCTCTTTCGTCCTGGTACAGGTGAATGTGAATGAGACGGCCCAGCACCAGATGTGGAAGGCTGTGGGTCATCTGGGTTTTCATCACTAATTATGTTATCCTTGGCACTGCTTTCGGTAATACCCTCCTGAAAACCATGGAATTCACTTTCACTGGCACTTCCATCACTGAGAAGGCCTCCAATTCGCCGGGTAGTGAGGTACTTCTTACCGCCAGGCATGGTGAACAATGACTACAAACATGGCGCTCCCACAATGCACCACTGAGTCCCCGATTTTTTTCATACTGCGCACACCCACCACGCAGACCCATTCTCTCACATGTAGGCCTACCAGCTTTCTCCCGCTTCATTTGAAGTCGCTAGAATTTAGGCGCATTAATACGTCCAAAACAGTGGCTCGTAAGACGTATATATACAACCGAAACAGTCAAAGGGTTAAGCACAAAAATGGAGGGTTGACTGTACATTAAGTTTTTTCAGAAATGATGAATGAAATGACACTATTTTTTCTGGGTTTTTAACATTTGTAAAGAATATTATCAAATACAAAGATGTTTTAAAGAAGATCTCTAACATTTCAAGATATTCAAAATGTAATGCAAAACCAAAACAAAACAAAAAATTTGCCATTGAAAAGCCTTTAAGGTTTATAATTTTAAAACTATCCAGCACATTATCAGATATTTGGAAAAGTGTGAAGTTTGAAGTTCTGCCAAATTTGGTGTTGCAACAACAAGTAAAAAGAGCTTCAAAAATGGTAACCAGGGATAACAATAATTTCATTTTTAAATATAAATGCAGCAAGTGGGAAGCCAGAGTGTGAACTCAAAGATAAAGGAATGCACTAACCATTAGCCTATCACAAAAAAATGCTGAATAATACAGTATATTTCAGTGGCATATTAAGATGCAGGTAGATTTACACTAGCATAACTTCTGTGTCCCATTAATGCAAATAAGCTTCCTGCACCTAAAAAAAAAATTCAAGCACACTGAAAAAAGTAAAAAATTTAAATTTACCGGTAGAAGAACAAATCAGGCATAACATCCCAAGGAAGGCTGCGGGAGGTGGTACCACGCAGACATAGAACTTCTCGAGCCAACATCCACCAAATCAGACCAATTGATTGAGGACTCTGAAATTTTTTTTATATTTTCCATACACATTTTAAGCAAAGATAATATGGGATGACTAAACCATCACATCCAAGAATCTTTTAAGAGTGCATCAAAATTACATACCCATTTTAAAGTTCGTGCTAAAACATGAATACACAGTACAGTATATAATTCATAATGTATGATGAAGTGCGCAACAGCAGACGTTTGCTAGACTTGTATTGTGAGTAAAGAATTACTGGAATATAGGTTACACAGAGTACAAGTGGTCAGGAGACTGAGGAAATATGGGAGAGTTTAGAATGCAGCGCTACAGTGAACAGCAAAGATTTGTGGCAGAAAAAGAAAAGACTTGTGGAATGACCACCTGGTAAGGTGGTCATTCTAGTATGTGGAGAGAAAAAGAGAATCTAAACAAGTGGTAAGGAAGCACAAAATGAAAGAATGAACGAGTCTTTATTAGCAAATTTTCCAGAAAATTAGAAAGTGTTATTGAGATTAACAAGGTGATAGCAAATGGACCTTGCATTTAAGAATGTACATGTTAGATGGGAAGATGGCAGTACTGGAAAGATGGAGAGAATATCCCAAGATGTTAAAACACTGAGGATGATTTTTCACTAATTTCATGCTAGAGGTGAGTGCAGAGGAAATGTGTAAGGCAGTTGGTACAATGAAAAAGGAGTAAAATAACTGGGGAATATGGGATTAAGACTTAAATGTTACAAGCAGGTAGGAGATGAGTTTTGGAGTGGTTGGTGTATTAATATGATTTAACATCAAGGTGACCGAAAGAAGACAATACACAAATAACCCGTACATGTGAGAAAGAAACTTAAGGCAATGTTTCAGTTCGACATGTGACCATTAACTAGTTACATTGTGTGTGACTAGTTAATGGTCCAAGTTTAACTTAAACATTGTCATAAGTTTCTTTCTCCTATGAGTGGGTTTTTGTATATTGTTCCAGTCATGGTATTGTGCCTTTTTATTCTTCTTTCTAATAAAAGACAACATATTAACATCACCTATTTAACTGTTGTTATTCCAGAAGTGTGCTGACATCATAATTCAGATTACCCTCCTACTGCAACATCCCCACCCTTCCTTCAGAGTGCAGGCACTGCCTTTCCCACCTCCATGACTCCAGTCTGGCTAATTGGTTTCCCTGAATCCCTTCATGAGAGTTACCTTGCTTACACTCCAACAGCATATCCATTAAAGACCCTTTGTCTCTATTCATGTCTATCTAACATGCTCAAGCCTCTAAAATCAGTCTCTTTTTACCACCTCCCTCCAACTGTTACATCCCTCCATCTTCTCTACATGCCCAAACCACCTCAACATTCTCTCCACACCCCTCTGAATTATACCCTTGGTAAGCTCACATTGCCTTTTAATTTCTATGCTCTGAATTCTCTGCATGATATTCACACCACATGTTTAACATATGCATGAAAGATGGGAAGATACCTTAGGATTGGCAGAGAACATGCACAGTTCCTTTGTATAAGGAGAAAGAGGAACAGAGAAAGAATTATTGTGTATACCAGATAAAGTCTACAGTAGCACTTTTGTAGAAAGAGTTATGTGTAAGAAAACAGGATTACAGATTAACATAAGAGGATTTAGGAAGGGTGGGGAATATATAAAACAAGTGTTTAGATTATACCATATAACTGAATGATACTTAGATAAAGGTAGTGAATTTTTATTTCATTTATGGATTTAGAAAAAGCATATGATGAGTGGACAGAGCAGCAATGTGAAAGGCATTGCACAAGTATGGAATGGGTGGTATGCTATCAAAAGTAGTACAGTGGTACCTCGAGTTACGATGGTCCCCAAAATTGCCCTTTTATGTAAGTTTATTTTTTTAAATGCTTTTGTAAGTATATTTTTGGGGGTGTAAAAGGACTAGTCTATTTTACATTATTCTTTATGGGGATAAATTCGTTTGGTAATGGCACTTGAACAGCATTCTCGAACGAAAAAATAGCGTAACTCGAGGTACCACTGTAAATAGTTTTTATGAAAGTGAAGAGCAGGTTAGGGTATGTAGAAAAGGAGGAGATTATTATTTTCCAGTAAAAGAAGGTCTTAGACAGGTACATATGTAATGTCACCATGGTTGTTGTGTTAATGAGGTGTGGGCTTAAAAATTAATGAACCTGATATGAAGCAGGAATTGTCAGCTATTCTTTGATGATGACACAGCACTTTAGGGAAATTCTGAAGCCAAGTTGCAGAGGTAACATCAATGAAATCTGCTTACTCTGCTGGTTTGAAACATGTATAATTTAATATGATGATTATTACCTAAGACATAATATTCCAAATAGATTATTATTGCTCCATGACCTGTAAATGACCTTACTCATAACTCATGACCTATAGGTCAGAGTGAGCCAAGAGTTACAGACGTGAGTTTGGAATACCAATTTGAAGAGATCTGGAGATGGTAGGGTGTTAAATTTTAAAAAAATTTTGGTTGTGTTGTTCTGTGACTCCCCCTAGGTTGTCTTAACAGCAACTTTATGCAAGATCAAGATTTAATTCTTGCTAATTAATGCTTTTGGTTGAAATTAAATTAGCTGCAAACTACCTCATAGAAAACTGGTCTGGTCTCTGGCAGGTCTGAATTTTTAATTATGTTGTGATGAGAATTTAATGTGATTGAAATTAAGGTACATACCACATCACTTATTTGTTTAAGGTCAAAAGTGTTTTCCAATATGACCAGTTATATTACTTGCAGGCTTAATCCTAATTTGTTTTTTAAATTGTCATGGATTCTATTCAAGTACATCCACTAGTCCATCCACATTTCTGCTTGTCCTACTTTAAACTGATTTTGATCACTTAGCTGCTTTTTCGATCTCTATTCTATATTTCACATCTTATAGATCATCTCCTCCTCTTTTTTTAATAAATTAAAAGACTTCTTTTATCCTAACAGCACATTCCAAATCTTTTAGTCCATACAAAAAAATACACACAATGATTACTTCTCTTTTTCTAGGCATATCTAATACAGTGGACCCCCGAGTTTCGTAAAAACTTCACTCCTGAAGTCTGCTCAAGTGCCATTACCGAACGAATTTACTCCCTTAAGGAAAAATTTCACGTAGGTTAGTCTATTTCAGACCCCCAAAAATACACTTCCACAAGAACTTACAAAATTATACTTACATAATTGCACGATTTCCGGGGTATTCGTTAACCGAGGGTCCACTGTAAATGAATAAATTTCACAAAGGTACTCCAAACCATTTTAATTTATGGTATATTACTTTGTTTTTTATTTGATGACTAACTACCACACACATTTACCTTACCCAAGTTTAAGTAGTCCATATTTGAAGGTGCAGAAAATGTAAATGCATTAAACATCACTTTGGTCTCAAATATACTGAATATTTAAACATACCCTCTTACTGACTGACTGGCTCTTAAATATGTACTTACAACTGTTGGGTCACATGCTAGGTGTTATTTATGTTTCCACCCAAGAAAGTGAAGATTTGAAGCTTTTGTGAGTGATGGTGTCACTCTGGCACACTTCTTTACCACACTCTGCAATCTAAGTGCAATTGTGATTTCTTGTAGAGAAATGTTCCAGAAATACAGTACAGTGGTCCCTCGGTTTTCGTGCATCTCCAAACTCGAACATTTATGTAAGTGTATTTTCGTAAGTGCTGTTGCAAGTGTATTTTTGGGGGTCTGAAATAGACTAACATACGTGACATTATTTCTTAAGTAAATTCGTTCGGTAATGGCACTTGAACAGCATTCTGGAATGAATTTTTGGCGAAAGCCGAGGGACCATTGTACAGTGGATCCCCGAGTTTCAGCGGAATTGCGTTTCGTGAATTTCGCCTTTCAGCGCCTTTTTTTCAGCGAAAATTACTCTAAAGTTCATGATTTTTTTCGCGATTCGGCGGTGGTACGGAACACGTCCGTGCGGCCGGGCGTACACAAAGGCTCCCACACAACATTCAGAGAGTCAGTGTGGCATTGTTTGTGGGTGAGTGACCATCATCCCATGGGTTCATACGATACATTTCATAATAATCCATTGTTTTTTGTGCTTGCAACTGCTAAATAAGCCACTATGGGCCCAAAGAAAGCTCCTAGTGCCAGCCTTTTGGTAAAGAAGGCGAGAAACACAATAGAATTCAAGAAAAAACTCGTAGCAAAGTACCAAAGTGGAGGAGGAAGAGAGAGGGGAGAATGTGCCTTCTTCAGTGACTCAGTGATTCTACGATATGTACGATACTAAAGCAGCAGGAGTCGATAAATTCTATAGCGCCAGCCAGCAATAAATTGTAGCATTAACAGTGTAGCAAGTAAGTTAAGTGATTAAGTGATAGAAAAAGGACACGAAAGTAACTCTACAATGTTGTTGGAGAAATATAGAGCTACTGAACATACGCCACCCTGCTATCTTCCACCACCCTAAACCTCTGCCAGCATCTCCTCCATCAAACTAACTAATTAAACTAACATCTCCTCCAAGGTAAGTGCAAATATTTCTTATTTATAAAGTGTAAATATTTCTTATTAATAAATTAAAGTGTAAATATTTCTTATTTAAAAATTACGTACATTGTTTCAGTGTGAATAGTGGTGGTGGTGGCTTCTGATGCCGCCTCCACTACCACTAATGTGTACGGCTTCTCTCAGTGGACCTTATAAACAGAACAATAACACCAGCACAACTTACTCCTCACATTCGTAATGACATATTTTATTCATTCTATAATATATATCATGTTTCTATGTTATTAATATTGTTTAACTGTTTGAGGGTCGACAGGCCTTCTCGGAAACACGTTCTCAGGGTCGAAATTTTTTTGGAAAAAAAAAAAAAAATTTCTTATGAAATGATAGAGATTTCCGGGGTGCTCGTTAGGCAGGGGTCCACTGTACATAGATTATCATACATATCAGCATATGTGTAGAAAACCTAGGATAACCCAAAAAAGTCAGACAGTGACTTATTTCCATTGCTACACTGTTAATGCTACACTTTATCACTGGCTGGTGCTATAGCCCTTATTGACTTGTGAAGCTTCTTTGGACCCATGGTGACTTATTTCACAGTGACAATCACTAAACCAGCAATAAACACAATAAATTTATTGTGAAATGTTTGAAAGAGTGCGCTGGGTATTGTTCACTCAAATGTAAACAACGCTAGACTGAACAGGTCTGGTACGGATCGCTACACGAGTAAAAATCGCTACACGAGAAAAATATTGACCGTAAAAAGCAATCGTTACACGAAAAAATCGTTATTCGGACAGATCGTTACTCGGGGGTCTACTGTATATGCATTTTTCAGTTTCTCATTACAAAAGGTTAAAAGGAATGGCCAAAATCCTCTTTAATGGTTAATATTAAGGAAGTTTTAATATTAACAAATCACTTCTGCCTATAAGGTTATACAGCACTCCTGTTATTAGGAAAGGTACTACAGTAGGTAAATTGACAGAAACCATTCAGCAGTAGTACTTTCCTGCCTTATGAATGAATCTGGAGTATGATACAGTGGGATCCCTAGAAGGTAACATTCCTAGAGGTCTTGTGCCTCTTGAACCAGTAAATAATACAAAAATGTCTGTTTAATAAATTTTTAGATTTAGGCTCATTTTGTGTCTCAGAGGTCTTATCTCTTTAAATGCCATTCAAATTATTTTTAACCCTTTGAGGGTCGACAGGCCCTCTCCCAAACTCGTTCTCAGGGTCGAAATTTTTTTTGGAAAAAAACAAAAAAAAATCTTATGAAATGATAATCTTTTTCCGATCATAACGACACCAAAAGTATGAAGTTTGATGGAAAACTTACAGAATTATGCTCTAGCGAAGTTATCGGTCTCGACGATATTTACACATCGGCGATTTCGCCCACTTTGAGCCTTATTTTTGGCCAATTCCAATGTTCCAGTCTACTAAAATCATAGCTATTTCGCTAGAACTCCATTTCTTCTATCAACTGAGTACAAGAAACTGCCCATTTACCAATTTCAACTACCCAAAAATGTGGTCAGAAATTGGCAATTTGGCCAATTTCACACAAATTTCAAACGATGCCAATTTCAAAATGGGGTCCAGAATAAACAAGGCAGACATTCCTGGCACTAAAATAACATCTTCTCTGTTCATAGTCACATCTCCAGGCCCCTCTTACATTACTTTTGCTTTCCATTTTGAATTTTTATTCTCACAAAAAATAGAAGATTTACTGTTATGTATACAACTGCATCATTGTAAAAACAGCATAAATAATATCACCACACTTGTGAAAGAATATTAGACTCACCAGTTGACGTATATTGGACGAGTGGCGTGATTTGTTTACTCTTGAACATCGTCAAAAATCGAACATTTTCGCTACTTTGAGCTCAATTTCAAGGTACTTGTCAACATAAAACCAATCAAAATCTTCTCTATTTCTGTAATATATCTTCCATTCTATCAAATGAGACCAAGAAAACGAGAATACATCAATAAATACCATACGAAAACAGACTGCAAAGTCGCTGTTTTAAACGAAAAATAAGGTCGGAGTTTTTTTTCTCATTGTGCAGTGTGTGCTGCAGGATTTTTCTATACTGTGCACATTGGCCGCTTAATTTGAGGCTGCTAGAATTTATGCGTACAGTGGTACCTCGACTTACGATGGTCCCCAAACTCACCCTTTTATGTAAGTTTATTTTTTTAAATGCTTTTGTAAGTGTAATTTTGGGGGTCTAAAAGGACTAGTCTATTTTACAACATTTCTTAAGGAGATAAATTCGTTTGGTAATGGCACTTGAACAGCATTCTGGAATGAAAAAATATCGTAAGTCGAGGTACCACTGTATTAGTAAGGCACCGACCCCGAAAGGGTTAAAAGAATGATTAGAAAGGTAACAGATTTGGGCATAAGAGAGCCAATCAGCACATCTAAACAAAATCCTGTGGCTGATTTTCAATGTACAAGTCTTATGCTAAGTCAAAAAATGGGCATCATTAAAAAACTCTTAACTGAATAGTACCAAAAAAGTATGAACATAATACACATGCATCAAAACTATCCCTAATATGATTTATATTGACATTCATAAGAAAGAAATAAAGAACTTATTCACAACTTGAACATCGGTAAAACCACTGGATAATCAAATTCTACAAATAAGGGAGTCTACTAAATGTTTTTTGCTGTGGCATGATTGCTGGGTTTTTCTTTCTATCTCATGAACACATGATGACAGGTAAATCTTACAAACTTCTGCATATACTCAGCACACTTACTTTCCTGTGTGTTATTTAATAAAATTCATCTTATATTTTCTCCAATTTGGGATGATTAAGGAAACTCTGATCCCCAGGACCATTAACAAATGTTTCTTTTTTTTTTTACAAGTCGGCCGTCTCCAACTGAGGCAGGGTGACCCAAAAAGAAAGAAAATCCCCAAAAAGAAAATACTTTCATCATCATTCAACACTTTCACCACACTCATACATACATAATCACTGTCTTTGCAGAGGCGCTCAGATATGACAGCTGAGAATATTTCCTCCCAGCTGTCACTATCCCATACCCCTCCTTTAAAGTGCAGGCATTGTACTTCCCATTTCCAGGACTCAAGTCCAACTAAATCAATTAACTGGTTTCCCTGAATCCCTTCACAAAATGTTACCCTGCTCACACTCCAACAGCTCGTCAGGTCCCAAAAACCATTCGTCTCCATTCACTCCTATCTAACACGCTCACACATGCTTGCTGGAAGTCCAAGCCCCCTCGCCCACAAAACCTCCTTTACCCCCTCCCTCCAACCTTTTCTAGGACGACCCATACCCCGCCTTCCTTCCCCTACAGATTTATACGCTCTCCAAGTCATTCTACTTTGATCCATTCTCTCTAAATGACCAAACCACCTCAACAACCCCTCTTCAGTCCTCTGACAAATACTTTTAGTAACTCCACACCTTCTCCTAATTTCCACACTCCGAATTTTCTGCATAATATTTACAAAACACATTGCCCTTAGACAGGACATCTCCACTGCCTCCAGCCGCCTCCTCACTGCAGCATTTGCAACCCATGCTTCACACCCATATTAAGAGTGTTGGTACCACTATACTTTCGTACATTCCCTTCTTTGCCTCCATGGATAACGTTTTTTGTCTCCACAGATACCTCAACGCACCACTCACCTTTTTTCCTTCATCAATTCTATGGTTAACCTCATCCTTCATAAACCCATCCGCTGACACATCAACTCCCAAATATCTGAAAACATTTACTTCTTCCATAATCCCTCTCTCCAATGTGATATCCAATTTTTCTTTATTTAAATCGTTTGATATCCTCATCACCTTACTCTTATCTATGTTCACTTTCAACTTTTTTTCTTTACACACCCTTCCAAACTCGTCCACTAACCTTTGCAACTTTTCTTTAGAATCTCCCATAAGCACAGTATCATCAGCAAAAAAGTAACTGTGTCAACTCCCATTTTGCATTTAATTCCCCATAATTTAATCCCACCCCTCTCCCCAACACCCTAGCATTTACTTCTTTTACAACCCCATCTATAAATATATTAAACAACCATGGTGACATTACACATCCCTGTCTAAGACCTACTTTTATCGGGAAGTAATCTATCTTTCTCCTACACACCCTAACCTGAGCCTATCCTCATAAAAACTCTTTACAGCCTTCAGTAACTTACTACCTATTCCATACACTTGCAACATTTGCCACATTGCTCCCCTATCCACTCTATCATATGCCTTTTCTAAATCCATAAATGCAATGAAAACTTCCCTACCTTTATCTAAATACTGTTCACATACTATATGATTCAATGTAAACACTTGATCTACACATCCCCAACCCACTCTAAAGCCTCCTTGCTCATCTGCGATCCTACTCTCTGTCTTATCTCTAATTCTTTCAATAATAACCCTGCCATACACTTTACCTGGTATACTCAGTAAACTTCTTCCACTATAATTCTTACAATCTCTTTTATCCCCCATCCCTTTATATAAAGGAACTATACATGTTCTCTGCCAATCCCTAGGTACCTTCCCCTCTTTCATACATTTTTTTTTTTTTTTTTATTAACACATCGGCCGATTCCCACCAAGGCAGGGTGGCCCGAAAAAGAAAAACTTTCATCATCATTCACTCCATCACTGTCTTGCCAGAAGGGTGCTTTACACTACAGTTATAAAACTGCAACATTTACACCCCTCCTTCAGAGTGCCGGCACTGTACTTCCCATCTCCAGAACTCAAGTCCGGCCTGCCGGTTTCCCTGAATCCCTTCATAAATGTTACTTTGCTCACACTCCAACAGCACGTCAAGTATTAAAAACCATATGCCTCCATTCACTCCTATCAAACACGCTCACACATGCTTGCTGGAAATCCAAGCCCCTCGCACACAAAACTTCCTTTACCCCCTCCCTCCAACCTTTCCTAGGCCGACCCCTACCCCGCCTTCCCTCCACTACAGATTTATACACTCTCGAAGTCACTCTGTCTCGTTCCATTCTCTCTACATGTCCAAACCACCTCAACAACCCCTCCTCAGCTCTCTGGACAATCGTTTTGGTAATCCCGCACCTCCTCCTAATTTCCAAACTCCGAATTCTCTGCATTATATTCACACCACACATTGACCTCAGACATGACATCTCCACTGCCTCCAGCCTTCTCCTCGTTGCAACATTCATCACCCATGCTTCACACCCATATAAGAGCGTTGGTATAACTATACTCTCATACATTCCCCTCTTTACTTCCATGGACAAGGTTCTTTGTCTCCACAGACTCCGAAGTGCTCCACTCACCCTTTTCCCCTCATCATACATTTATTAAACAAAAATACCAACCACTCCAACACTATATCCCCCCTGCTTTTAACATTTCTGTCATGATCCCGTCAGTTCCAGCTGCTTTACCCCCTTTCATTCTACGTAATGCCTCACGCACCTCCCCTACACTCACATCCTGCTCTTCTTCACTCCTAAACGATGTTGTACCTCCCTGGCCAGTGCATGAAATTACCGCCTCCCTTTTTTCATCGACATTTAAAAGTTCCTCAAAATATTCCCGCCATCTACCCAATACCTCCAGCTCCCCATCTACTAACTCCCCTACTCTGTTTTTAACTGACAAATCCATTCGTTCCCTAGGCTTTCTTACCTTGTTTATCTCACTCCAAAAATTTTTCTTGTTTTCAGCAAAATTTCTTGATAGAACCTCTCCCACTTTTTCATCTGCTCTCCTTTTGCACTCTCTTCACCTTTCTTTTACTCTCCATATACTCTGTTCTTCTTACAACATTTCTGATTTGTAAAAACCTCTCATAAGCTACCTTTTTCTCTTTTATCACACCCTTTACTTCTTCATTCCACCACTCACTCCTCTTTCCTCCTGCACCCACCCTCCTATAGCCACAAACTTCTGCCCCACATTCTAATACTGCATTTTTAAAACTATCCCAACTCTCTTCAACCCCCCCACTACTCATACTTGCACTAGCCCACCTTTCTGTCAATAGTTGCTTATATCTCACCCTAACTTCCTCCTCCCTTAGTTTATACACTTTTACCTCTCTCTTACTTGCTGTTGCCATTTTCTTTTTGTCCCATCTACCTTTTACTCTAACTGTAGCTACAACTAAATAATGATCCAATATATCCGTTGCCCCACTATAAACATGTACATCCTGAAGCCTACCCATCAACCTTTTATCCACCAATACATAATCTAACAAACTACTTTCATTACGTGCTATATCATACCTTGTATACTTATCCTCTTTTTCATAAAATATGTATTACTTATTACCAAACCTCTTTCTACACATAGCTCAATTAATGGTTCCCCATTTACATTTACCCCTGGCACCCCAAATTTACCTACTACTCTCTCCACAACATTTTTACCCACTTT
This sequence comes from Cherax destructor, assembly GCA_009830355.1. Lineage (NCBI taxonomy): Eukaryota > Metazoa > Arthropoda > Malacostraca > Decapoda > Parastacidae > Cherax > Cherax destructor. The sequence goes on along the minus strand of WNWK01005212.1, from coordinate 93,066 downwards.
AGCATTAAGATCCCCAACCACAATTACTCTCTCACTTGGTTCAAAACTCCCCACACACTCAATCAACATTTCCCAAAATCTCTCTCTCTTCTCTACATTTCTCTCTTCTCCAGGTGCATAAACACTTACTATAACCCACTTTTCACATCCAACCTTTATTTTACTCCACATAATCCTTGAATTTATACATTTATATTCCCTCTTTACCTGCCATAACTGATTATTCAACATTATTGCCACTCCTCCTTTAGCTCTAACTCTATTTGAAACCCCTAACCTAATCCCATTTATTTCTCCCCACTGAAACTCTCCTACCCCCTTCAGCTTTGTCTCACTTAAAGCCAGGACATCCAGCTTCTTTTCATTCATAACATCTACAATCATCTCTTTCTTATCATTCGCACAACATCCACACACATTCAAACATCCCACTTTGACGGTTTTCTTCTTTTTCTTTTTAGTAAATTTATACAGGAAAAGGGGTTACTAGCCCATTGTTCCCGGCATTTTAGTTGACTTTTACAACACGCATGGCTTACGGAGGAAAGATTCTTATTCCACTTCCCTATGGATATGAAAGGAAAAGCAATAAGAACAAGAACTATTAAGATAAAATCAAAGAAAACTCAGATGAGTGTGTATACATAAACGTGTACATGTATGTGTAGCATGACCTAAGTGTAAGTAGGAGTAGCAAGACGTACCTGAAATCTTGCATGTTTATGAGACAGAAAAAAGACACTAGCAATCCTACCATCATGTAAAACAAATACAGGCTTCATTTTACACTCACTTGGCAGGACGGTAGTACCTCCCTGGGTGGCTGCTGACTACCAACCTACTAGTTCATTAATAAATGTATGGTACAGTATTAACTACATTCTGATACACATACATGCCACACACTCAGGCTAAAACCTTAAAATACTAGATAAAGGTATCCCTGAATTCCATAACCCGTCCCCAGTGCCTCAATGTATGCAACTGGAATTGTCCAGTGTGGCATACATTGATAATGCAATTAAATATTAGTTCTGAAGATCTGAAGTGTATCAGTCATCACAAGGAAACTAATATCCAAATTTCTTCAATAAAAATGGCAAATTAGGATATTATACAACCCAAATTTAATTCAAATCTTTCAAAAAGGCCAATATCTTCAAATACACAAGCACATAAAGCTTGAAACCACTCAGATGTTGCATTATAAAGTTATCAGGATGGAAGGGTTGAAGCTAGTCAGATGCCACACTCAAGAAATTATCGAATGAAAAGCAGTACATATTCCAATTTTTTTCTAGTTTTCCAGAAAAAGCATAATGGGATCTGAACAGGCTAAAATCAATCTAAACTTTTCTCCAAGTAAGACTGACCACCTTTTAAGAAAGTACAGCAATTAAGTAAGTTTTATGTAAGCTTAGAGCACATATATAAATTTTTAAGAATGGTCTTAAGGATACATAGATGTTATATGTACATATAGGAACATTAAATGGATTTAACTTAGAATAACCAAGTAAAGTCAAACACTGACTTATTTTAGATCAAAAGAGACATTCTCCAATTATTTCACAGAAACCAATTTGAATAATAAAACTGGCACATGATAACTTACTCAACCTAACATCAAGAGACTTTCCTTTGAGAAAAACACATCAACACGAAAAGTTAAATTGACCATAAGATGAATCTTTCAGTTATTGCACAGAAACCAACACCTGAGGAATGGGAGGCATTCAAATTCAGTCCAAGAAAAAGGAAGATAAGTCCAGTTCCTCAGATCAAGAGCCTCTTGCTAGCATCAAAGCAAAATAATACAATAAGAAAAAATAATGCTAAACTATTTCAAGATCAAAAGTGATGAGATAGAATCTACACATCCCATCAAACATACGGAAACAAAATCTGGGACTGGCCTATGTAGAATTGTCCTTAGGGCACCCACATAAGCAAATACAGTGGACCCTCGCTATTCGAACACGCCAAAACTCACCCTTTTATGTAAGTTTATTATTGTAAGTGCTTTTATAAGTGTATTTTTGGGGGTCTGAAATGGCCTAATCTAATTACATCATTCCTTATGGGAATAAATTCGTTTGGTAACAGCACTTGAACAGCATTCTGGAATGAGGGTGAGTTTTGGAGTGTTCGAATAGCAGGGGTCCACTGAAGTCCCACAAATCTTGCCCAACATACATTATGCAAGCATTGAAAATCTGGAGCCAACTGAATAAGGCATAAAGTAATAAACAAAAATTTGTGAGAAGGCAAACAAAACTGTTGCTGAGAATGTTCTGAAAAGCAGGAGTCTCTTCCCTTGTCAAACTTAAATGCAGGATAAAACCACATGTGTTTATTATTTTCTAGTTTACCATTCTCATTTACATTCTATTTAACGCTTTGAGGGTTCGTACCGTAGTTCTACAGCTTTGAAGCCTGGGTCCAAGCCGTAAAACTACAGCTTGAGCTCAGCTCACTCAGATAAGCTGTAAGCGGTAAATTTGGGCCTAGATATGAGAGAATACATCTATGTGGTAAGTGTGAACCACATAAAACAAATACTGCAGCACACAGTGCAAAATGAGAAAAAAAAAATGCAAACGTATTTTTGGATTAAAACAGCGACTTTGCAGTGTTTTTTCATGTTTTTTACAGTTGTATTCGCGATTCCTTGGTATCATTTGATAGAATGGAAGATATATTACAGAAATAGAGATGATTCTGATTGGTTTTAGAACTGAAAATGGCTTGAAACTGAGCACAAATTAGCAGAAATGTTCCATTTTTGCTGATGTTCAAGAATAAACAAAAGATGTCTCGCATCTAATACACGTCAGCGGTGGGTCTAATATATGTTCACGAATGTGCTGATATTATTTATAAAATTATTACAATATTGCATAACAGTAAATCTTCTATTTTTTTGGTGTGAATAAAAATTCACTATGTGAATAAAAAATAAAAATGGAATTTATTTGTAAAGCCTGAAAACATAACTAATAAACAGAGGAAATGTTAGTTTAGTGCCAGGAATGCCTGCATTGTTTATTCTGGACACTATTTTGAAATTGGAATATTTTGAACTTAGTATTAAACTGGCCAAATCACCAATTTCCAATCACTTTATTGGGTAGTTGAAACAGTTAATTGGGCAATTTCTTGTGTTCAATTAATAAAATAGAAGTAATACTAATGAAATAGCTAAGAATTTGGTACTATAATTGGCCTAAAATGGGAGTCAAAGTCGGCAAAATCGCCGATGCATAAATATGGCTGACGCAGCAAAATTCACAAGCGTAACTTTGTCAATTTTTCATCAAATTTCGTACTTTTTGTTTTATTATTATGGCGGGTTATTTTCCAGGCTACAGCTGTAAAGCAAAACGCTCTTTTTTTTTTCTCCCACTTATAAATGCACATAAATGTCAGATAACAAGTTTACACAACATATATTAAGTTAGCAATAGAAGTAGGCATTAAAAAACACTATTAAAGTAAAATACACATACAGTATACTCACTACTTACCTTAAAATGTGTAGTGTTAATGTAGGGTGAGAGGTGAGTAGTATTTATTGTAGGAAGTCAGGTGGTAGGTATTGTAGCTCGCCCGGATACCACACTTACATGTAATATATGGCATTTAAAGTACCCCAGTGATAAAATACACATACAGTACACTCATTACTTACCTTAAAATATGTGTAGTCTTAGTGTAGGATAAGAGGTGAGTATTTATTGTAGAAAGTCAAGTGTGGTAGCTCCCACACCAGCTACCATACCTACATGAATTTTTTTTTTTTTTTTTTTTTTCAACAAGTCGGCCGTCTCCCACCGAGGCAGGGTGACCCAAAAAGAAAGAAAATCCCCAAAAAGAAAAAACTTTCATCATCATTCAACACTTTCACCACACTCATACATAATCACTGTCTTTGCAGAGGAGCTCAGATACTACAGCTGAGAAAAGTCCCTCCCAGCTGTCACTATCTCAGACCCCTCCTTTAAAGTGCAGGCATTGTACTTCCCATTTCCAGGACTCAAGTCCAACTAAATCAATTAACGGGTTTTCCCCTGAATCCCTTCACACAATGTTACCCTGCTACACTCCAACAGATCGTCATGTCCCAAAACCATTCGTCTCCATTCACTCCTATCTAACACGCTCACACATGCTTGCTGGAAGTCCAAGCCCTCGCCCACAAAACCTCCTTTACCCCTTCCCTCCAACCTTTTCTAGGACGACCCCTACCCCGCCTTCCTTCCCCTACAGATTTATTCGCTCTCCAAGTCATTCTACTTTGATCCATTCTCTCTAAATGACCAAACCACCTCAACAACCCCTCTTCAGCCCTCTGACAAATACTTTTAGTAACTCCACACCTTCTCCTAATTTCCACATTCGAATTTTCTGCATAATATTTACACCACACATTGCCCTTAGACAGGACATCTCCACTGCCTCCAGCCTCCTCCTGCTGCAGCATTTGCAACCCATGCTTCACACCCATATAAGAGTGTTGGTACCACTATACTTTCGTACATTCCCTTCTTTGCCTCCATGGATAACGTTTTTTGTCTCCACAGATACCTCAATGCACCTCTCACCTTTTTTCCTTCATCAATTCTATGGTTAACCTCATCCTTCATAAACCCATCTGCTGACACATCAACTCCCAAATATCTGAAAACATTTACTTCTTCCATAATCCTCTCTCCAATGTGATATCCAATTTTCTTTATTTAAATCGTTTGATACCCTCATCACCTTACTCTTATCTATGTTCACTTTTAACTTTCTACCTTTACACACTCTCCCAAACTGTCCACTAACCTTTGCAACTTTTCTTTAGAATCTCCCATAAGCACAGTATCATCAGCAAAAAGTAACTGTGTCAACTCCCATTTTGCATTTAATTCTCCATAATTTAATCCCACCCCTACATGAAATATACAACTTAAATTTAAAGCGCCCCAGAGCGATTATTATTATTATTACTATCGACATACCTTGTTCACTGAGTTTACTCATTTCTATTAACTAAACTTAGATGCCATCGTAAACGAGAGAGAACGAGAGAGACAGAGAGACTGTAAACAAACATGAACAAATATTAATACCTGTATGCTTATGGTTCATACACATTCACTCCCACATACATTTGTGAAGCTTTTACCACAATGCAGACACCTTAAACACCTTACGTTGTGTACAAGTTGTCTTCACGTTGATGCAGTAGAATAAATAAAGAACAACACTCCCATTTTTAGAGCGAATAATGCTACGAGTGAAGGCATATGAAAGGAATAATTTTCTACAGTTACCCCCAATAATACTATTGTGTACACATTTTCTCTGGTGTTGGACTAGAGAAAACGTAATTCTTGCCATCATTCATAACAAGCCGCCCAGCTACCACATCCCATATTTATGTCAATTTTTACTATTGTGAGTGTTTCTTATATAATTTTGAAAAAAATATCATAGATGGATTAATGAAAATGTTTGTATTAACATAATATTTGACATTTAAAGCACCCCATAGCAATTACAGTGGTCCCCCGAGTAACGAAAAAACTTCATCCCAGAAGCCTGCTCAAGTGCCATTACCAAACGAATTTACTTCCTTAAGGAATAATGTCACGTAGGTTAGTCTATTTCAGACCCCCAAAAATACACTTCCACAAGCACTTACAATATTATACTTACATAATTGTATGATTTCCGGGGTGTTCGTTACTCGGGGGTCCACTGTATACAAAATATGCAATAACTTTAAAACACTAAAATTCTGGAAAGTTTCCAGACATAATGGAAAGATGCAGAGCTCATGGAGGATGTAAACAAACAGTGGTGCACTGTGGGTCAGGTAGGGCAGGGGAGCCATATAATGAATTTTGGTCATAAGTTGAAATGTCCGTATTAGCGAAAGTGGGAGCCCTACTGTACTTGAATCTGATAAAATTGGTAAAAATACCATACTGGCAGCCACACAACCTAAAATTAATACAAAAATACTTCCTGTTAAGATACACCAGCATTTAGGGTTTGAAGCTAATGAGAAAAGGGCATTCTTGAGTTATTACATTGGAAACAATTTGCTTAATAGATTGAAATATCTTCTTCTTTCAACAAATCGGCCGCTTCCCACCAAGGCGGGGTGGCCCAAAGAGAAAAACAAAAGTTTCTCTTTTTAACTTTAGTAATGTATACAGGAGAAGGGGTTACTAGCCCCTTGCTCCCGGCATTTTAGTCGACTCTTACGACACGCATGGCTTACGGAGGAAGAATTCTGTTCCACTTCCCCATGGAGAGATTGAAATATATACAGCTTAAAGTCAGTGACAAGCTGTGCTTTAATAAAATCAACCAATGGTAAAAATTTAAGAGAAATGAGAAAAGGCATTCTCCAGTAATTGATCTGATTCCATCTATTCTTTTAATTACAGGTATCCCTCAACATTCGCGAGGTTGGGGATCAAGAGCCTGTGAATGTTGAAAAATCGCGAATGTTTGGTGCCCCAATATATTGTAGGAAATATAATACAATACTGCTTCCTTAACCTATTGAACCATGAACAATCATAAAACACATATAAACATCGTAAAATAATGTACTATACATGTATACATGTTATTTTGACATGAGCTGGCTGTGAAGGGAGGCCTGTAATAGTATAATTATACAATACATATTTTATAGTGTTGTGAAGTGTCATGGGGAATCAAGTTACTGACACTGCTTCTTCTGCCTCTTCTGTAGCTCCGCCCACTTTGTAATGATGCCAAATGTTGAATTAAATATGTATACATTAGAACAAAAATGAAACTCCAACTTCATAACTTTATTTTAATTTGCATAACTCATATATTACAGAAAACAATAAAAAGTAAAATACACATACAACGAGTTAAGCTTACAGAAAAATACATTAAATTCACCATCTAACATCGTTACGAAGTGGGAGGAGCTATTGGAGGGAGGGTGAGGCGCAGTAACATTCAGTGTCTGGTGAGTCGTCATGGGTGATGGATGTTAGCCTATTGCTAATAAAATGTTGTGTAATTACACTAATATTAGTAATAAAGGTTATCTATCTATTACATTTATTCCAAATTGATATCAGAAACATGATAAATACCCTAGAACTGTAATAAAGATGCTG
>WNWK01005212.1:0-85803 GCA_009830355.1 Cherax destructor | reverse complement strand
TTGCTGTTCCACCCCTCGCTGGTCTGTCCTACAGTTGTGAATGGCTGTGTAACCTGGGATGGCATAGATCCTGTAGTATCAGGCTTTAGCCAGGTCTCAGTGAGTGTGATGATTGACATATTGGACTGTAGGGATTGGAGTAGTGCTGTGAGGTCATCATAATGTTTGCTCAACGATCTAACATTGTAATTGAAGATAGTTAATTATTGTTGGCTCTGAGTAATGTCTTTGCTTGATCAGCTGTGTAATAGTTACAATTGCTGTTGGAGTCATGTAAGTCATTTAATAATAGGTTGATATCAGGATCAATGCCTGTAATCATATGGATTAATGTGATTCTATAACTAGACTTGGGAACAATAGATTATGATAACTTAATGATATGGTATTAGATTAAAGTCTTACTTGCTAATGGATTAACACAATTATGTGCAAGTGTTTACAGGAATTTTTACAGTGATATAGGATATTTGAAAAATGTTAATGATATACTAATTTAACTGTCTAATGAATGGTTAGAACAACTTCAATGACTAGTATTAAATTGGTATGGAAAATAAATTTTTGATTCAATGTGGCACTGGTTGAAACTTTAGTATATGAAAGGCAATAAGAGGTAGCAGTGTTGTGCTAGTTGTGTCTTGTCTACAGTAATTACCTAGTTGTTATTACAGTAGCAGTGTTGTGCTAGTTGTGTCTCGTCTACAGTAATTACCTAGTTGTTATTACAGTAGCAGTGTTGTGTTAGTAGTGTCTCTTCTACAGTAATTACCTAGTTGTTGTTACAGTAGCAGTGTTGTGCTAGTTGTGTCTCGTCTACAGTAATTACCTAGTTGTTATTACAGTAGCAGTGTTGTGCTAGTAGTGTCTTGTCTACAGTAATTACCTAGTTGTTGTTACAGTAGCAGTGTTGTGCTAGTTGTGTCTCGTCTACAGTAATTACCTAGTTGTTATTACAGTAGCAGTGTTGTGCTAGTAGTGTCTCGTCTACAGTAATTACCTAGTTGTTATTACAGTAGCAGTGTTGTGTTAGTAGTGTCTCGTCTACAGTAATTATCTAGTTGTTGTTACAGTAGCAGTGTTGTGGTAGTAGTGTCTCGTCTACAGTAATTACCTAGTTGTAGTTACAGTAGCAGTGTTGTGTTAGTAGTGTCTCGTCTACAGTAATTACCTAGTTGTAGTTACAGTAGCAGTGTTGTGTTAGTAGTGTCTCGTCTACAGTAATTACCTAGTTGTTGTTACAGTAACAGTGTTGTGTAAGTAGTGTCTTGTCTACAATAATTACCTAGTTGTTGTTACAGTAGCAGTGTTGTGTTAGTAGTGTCTCGTCTACAGTAATTACCTAGTTGTTGTTACAGTAGCAGTGTTGTGTTAGTAGTGTCTCGTCTACAGTAATTACCTAGTTGTTGTTACAGTAGCAGTGTTGTGCTAGTAGTGTCTCGTCTACAGAAATTACCTAGTTGTTGTTACAGTAGCAGTGTTGTGTTAGTAGTGTCTTGTCTACAGTAATTACCTAGTTTTTATTACAGTAGCAGTGTTGTGTTAGTGGCTCGTCTACAGTAATTACCTAGTTGTTATTACAGTAGCAGTGTTGTGTTAGTTGTGTCTCATCTTCAGTAATTACCTAGTTGTTGTTACAGTAGCAGTGTTGTGCTAGTAGTGTCTCGTCTACAGTAATTACCTAGTTGTTGTTACAGTAGCAGTGTTGTGTTAGTAGTGTCTCGTCTACAGTAATTACCTAGTTGTTGTTACAGTAGCAGTGTTGTGTTAGTTGTGTCTCATCTTCAGTAATTACCTAGTTGTTGTTACAGTAGCAGTGTTGTGCTAGTTGTCTCGTCTACAGTAATTACCTAGTTGTTATTACAGTAGCAGTGTTGTGTTAGTAGTGTCTCGTCTACAGTAATTACCTAGTTGTTGTTACAGTAGCAGTGTTGTGCTAGTTGTGTCTCGTCTACAGTAATTACCTAGTTGTTATTACAGTAGCAGTGTTGTGCTAGTAGTGTCTTGTCTACAGTAATTACCTAGTTGTTGTTACAGTAGCAGTGTTGTGCTAGTTGTGTCTCGTCTACAGTAATTACCTAGTTGTAGTTACAGTAGCAGTGTTTTGCTAGTAGTGTCTTGTCTACAGTAATTACCTAGTTGTTGTTACAATAGCAGTGTTGTGTTAGTAGTGTCTCATCTACAGTAATTACCTAGTTGTTGTTACAGTAGCAGTGTTGTGTTAGTAGTGTCTCGTCTACAGTAATTACCTAGTTATTACAGTAGCAGTGTTGTGTTAGTAGTGTCTCGTCTACAGTAATTACCTAGTTGTTGTTACAGTAGCAGTGTTGTGTTAGTTGTGTCTCATCTTCAGTAATTACCTAGTTGTTGTTACAGTAGCAGTGTTGTGCTAGTTGTGTCTTGTCTACAGTAATTACCTAGTTGTTATTACAGTAGCAGTGTTGTGCTAGTTGTGTCTCGTCTACAGTAATTACCTAGTTGTTATTACAGTAGCAATGTTGTGTTAGTAGTGTCTCTTCTACAGTAATTACCTAGTTGTTGTTACAGTAGCAGTGTTGTGCTAGTTGTGTCTCGTCTACAGTAATTACCTAGTTGTTATTACAGTAGCAGTGTTGTGCTAGTAGTGTCTTGTCTACAGTAATTACCTAGTTGTTGTTACAGTAGCAGTGTTGTGCTAGTTGTGTCTCGTCTACAGTAATTACCTAGTTGTTATTACAGTAGCAGTGTTGTGCTAGTAGTGTCTCGTCTACAGTAATTACCTAGTTGTTATTACAGTAGCAGTGTTGTGTTAGTAGTGTCTCGTCTACAGTAATTATCTAGTTGTTGTTACAGTAGCAGTGTTGTGGTAGTAGTGTCTCGTCTACAGTAATTACCTAGTTGTAGTTACAGTAGCAGTGTTGTGTTAGTAGTGTCTCGTCTACAGTAATTACCTAGTTGTAGTTACAGTAGCAGTGTTGTGTTAGTAGTGTCTCGTCTACAGTAATTACCTAGTTGTTTTTACAGTAACAGTGTTGTGTAAGTAGTGTCTTGTCTACAATAATTACCTAGTTGTTGTTACAGTAGCAGTGTTGTGTTAGTAGTGTCTCGTCTACAGTAATTACCTAGTTGTTGTTACAGTAGCAGTATTGTGTTAGTAGTGTCTCGTCTACAGTAATTACCTAGTTGTTGTTTCAGTAGCAGTGTTGTGCTAGTTTTGTCTCGTCTACAGTAATTACCTAGTTGTTACAGTAGCAGTGTTGTGCTAGTAGTGTCTCGTCTACAGTAATTACCTAGTTGTAGTTACAGTAGCAGTGTTGTGCTAGTAGTGTCTTGTCTACAGTAATTACCTAGTTGTTGTTACAGTAGCAGTGTTGTGTTAGTAGTGTCTCATCTACAGTAATTACCTAGTTGTTGTTACAGTAGCAGTGTTGTGCTAGTAGTGTCTCGTCTACAGTAATTACCTAGTTGTTGTTACAGTAGCAGTGTTGTGCTAGTTGTGTCTCGTCTACAGTAATTATCTAGTTGTTGTTACAGTAGCAGTGTTGTGTTAGTTGTGTCTCGTCTACAGTAATTATCTAGTTGTTGTTACAGTAGCAGTGTTGTGTTAGTATGTCTCGTCTACAGTAATTACCTAGTTGTAGTTACAGTAGCAGTGTTGTGTTAGTAGTGTCTCGTCTACAGTAATTACCTAGTTGTTGTTACAGTAGCAGTGTTGTGTTAGTAGTGTCTCGTCTACAGTAATTACCTAGTTATTGTTACAGTAGCAGTGTTGTGTTAGTAGTGTCTCGTTTACAGTAATTACCTAGTTGTTGTTACAGTAGCAGTGTTGTGCTAGTAGTGTCTCGTCTACAGTAATTACCTAGTTGTAGTTACTGTAGCAGTGTTGTGTTAGTAGTGTCTCGTCTACAGTAATTACCTAGTTGTTGTTACAGTAGCAGTGTTGTGCTAGTAGTGTCTCGTCTACAGTAATTACTAAGTTGTTGTTACAGTAGCAGTGTTGTGTTAGTAGTGTCTTGTCTACAGTAATTACCTAGTTGTTGTTACAGTAGCAGTGTTGTGTTAGTTGTGTCTCGTCTACAGTAATTACCTAGTTGTAGTTACAGTAGCAGTGTTGTGTTAGTAGTGTCTCGTCTACAGTAATTACCTAGTTGTTGTTATAGTAGCAGTGTTGTGCTAGTAGTGTCTCATCTACAGTAATTACCTAGTTGTTGTTACAGTAGCAGTGTTGTGTTAGTAGTGTCTCGTCTACAGTAATTACCTAGTTGTAGTTACAGTAGCAGTGTTGTACTAGTAGTGTCTCATCTACAGTAATTACCTAGTTTTAATTACAGTAGCAGTGTTGAGTTAGTAGTGTCTCGTCTACAGTAATTACCTAGTTGTTGTTCCAGTAGCAGTTTTGTGGTAGTAGGTTCTCGTCTACAGTATTTACCTAGTTGTTGTTACAGTAGCAGTGTTGTGCTAGTTGTCTCGTTTACAGTAATTACCTAGTTGTAGTTACAGTAGCAGTGTTGTGTTAGTAGTGTCTCATCTACAGTAATTACCTAGTTGTTGTTACAGTAGCAGTGTTGTGCTAGTTGTGTCTCATCTACAGTAATTACCTAGTTGTAGTTACAGTAGCAGTGTTGTGTTAGTAGTGTCTCGTCTACAGTAATTACCTAGTTGTTGTTACAGTAGCAGTTTTGTGTTAGTAGTGTCTCGTCTACAGTAATTACCTATAATAATAATAATAATATAATATAATATTTTTATTTTGATGCATGTTACAAGTGTACACTGTTATTGGTAGTTACAGTTATAAAACTGTAATGCAAGGAGAGCCACTGGCATGCCATGGCATTAGGGGCAGTTTATTCTAAAGACTTATTCACTAAGTACTTAATGCTAAAGAAATTGATTGAGTTTATTCTAGTTCTGTATTATTTTAAATTTCAATATGATTATACATACTATTAAAAGACAATACAAGAGAAATTGGTTGAGTTTAATCTAAATGTGTATTTTATTTCAAGTTACAGTATGTTGATGCTATACTAGTATAATAACAATACTAGAAAAATTTATTGAGTTTCTTCTAGTTATATATTTTATTTCAAATTAACAAAATAATGATACTATAAGATTTTAAATGACAATATGATGATATGAAATTGCAACAAGTGTTAAGGAGGATTAACATATCAAATTGAGATTACCTTAAGTAAAATAATATTGGGTTTGAAAGTTTGTTACAGTATGAGTATTTACTATAGGGTGAGTAGGTGATTTTTGAGAAGAGTCTTGAATTGATTTTCCGACAAGGTTAACTTAATATTTACTGGTAATGAATTCCAGATTCTGGGGCCCTTTATGTGCATAGAATTTTTACATTGGTTAGTATGGACTCGGGGTATGTCAAATAGTGATCTATGTCTTGTGTCATGGTCGTGGGACCTATTAAAGTTGTTGAGGAGAATTTTGAGCGGAGCGTTGATATTAGCATGTAGAGTTTTATGTATGTAGAAGGCACATGAATAGGTATGAATATTTTTTTATGGTGAGTAGTTTTAAGGTTCTGAATATAGGTGGAGTATGCTGTCTAGAGTGGGAATTTGTTATCATCCTGACTGCAGCCTTTTGCTGGGTTATGAGTGGTCTAAGGTGATTTAATGTTGTTGAGCCCCATGTTACAGTAGCAGTGTTGTATTAGTAGTGTCTTTTCTACAGTAATTACCTAGTTGTTGTTACAGTAGCAGTGTTGTGTTAGTAGTGTCTCATCGACAGTAATTACCTAGTTGTTGTTACAGTAGCAGTGTTGTGTTAGTGTGTCTCTCCAAGTAATTACCTAGTTGTTGTTACAGTAGCAGTGTTGTGCTAGTTGTGTCTCGTCTCGTAATTACCAGTTGTTGTTACAGTAGCAGTGTTGTGCTAGTTGTGTCTCGTCTTCGTAATTACCTAGTTGTTGTTACAGTAGCAGTGTTGTGCTAGTTGTGTCTCGTCTTCAGTAATTACCTAGTTGTTGTTACAGTAGCAGTGATTGTGTCTAGTTGTGTAGCTTTCTGTCTCGGTAATTACCTAGTTGTTGTTAAAGTAGCAGTGTTGTGCTAGTTGTATCTCGTCTTCGGTAATTACCTAGTTGTTGTTACAGTAGCAGTGCTGTGCTAGTTGTGTCTCTTCAGTAATTACCTAGTTGTTGTTACAGTAGCAGTGTTGTGCTAGTTGTGTCTCGTCTTCAGTAATTACCTAGTTGTTGTTACAGTAGCAGTGTTGTGCTAGTTGTGTCTCGTCTTCGGTAATTACCTAGTTGTTGTTACAGTAGCAGTGTTGTGCTAGTTGTGTCTCATCTTCAGTAATTACCTAGTTGTTGTTACAGTAGCAGTGTTGTGCTAGTTGTGTCTCGTCTTTAGTAATTACCTAGTTGTTGTTACAGTAGCAGTGTTGTGCTAGTTGTGTCTGTCTTCAGTAATTACCTAGTTGTTGTTACAGTAGCAGTGTTGTGCTAGTTGTGTCTCGTCTCGTAATTACCTAGTTGTTGTTACAGTAGCAGTGTTGTGCTAGTAGTGTCTCGTCTCGTAATTACCTAGTTGTTGTTACAGTAGCAGTGTTGTGCTAGTAGTGTCTCGTCTACAGTAATTACCTAGTTGTTGTTACAGTAGCAGTGTTGTGTTAGTAGTGTCTTGTCTACAGTAATTACCTAGTTGTTGTTACAGTAGCAGTGTTGTGCTAGTAGTGTCTCGTCTACAGTAATTACCTAGTTGTTGTTACAGTAGCAGTGTTGTGCTAGTAGTGTCTCGTCTACAGTAATTACCTAGTTGTTGTTACAGTAGCAGTGTTGTGTTAGTAGTGTCTCATCTACAGTAATTACCTAGTTGTTGTTACAGTAGCAGTGTTGTGTTAGTAGTGTCTCGTTTACAGTAATTACCTAGTTGTTACAGTAGCAGTGTTGTGCTAGTTGTGTCTCGTCTTCGGTAATTACCTAGTTGTTGTTACAGTAGCAGTGTTGTGCTAGTTGTGTCTCGTCTTCAGTAATTACCTAGTTGTTGTTACAGTAGCAGTGTTGTGCTAGTTGTGTCTCGTCTTCAGTAATTACCTAGTTGTTGTTACAGTAGCAGTGTTGTGCTAGTTGTGTCTCGTCTCAGTAATTACCTAGTTGTTGTTACAGTAGCAGTGTTGTGCTAGTTGTGTCTCGTCTTCAGTAATTACCTAGTTGTTGTTACAGTAGCAGTGTTGTGCTAGTTGTGTCTGTCTTCGTAATTACCTAGTTGTTGTTACAGTAGCAGTGTTGTGCTAGTTGTGTCTCGTCTTCGGTAATTACCTAGTTGTTGTTACAGTAGCAGTGTTGTGCTAGTTGTTCTCGTCTTCGTAATTACCTAGTTGTTGTTACAGTAGCAGTGTTGTGCTAGTTGTGTCGTCTTCAGTAATTACCTAGTTGTTGTTACAGTAGCAGTGTTGTGCTAGTTGTGTCTCGTCTTCAGTAATTACCTAGTTGTTGTTACAGTAGCAGTGTTGTGCTAGTTGTGTCTCGTCTCAGTAATTACCTAGTTGTTGTTACAGTAGCAGTGTTGTGCTAGTTGTGTCTCTGTCTCAGTAATTACCTAGTTGTTGTTACAGTAGCAGTGTTGTGCTAGTTGTGTCTGTCTACAGTAATTACCTAGTTGTTGTTACAGTAGCAGTGTTGTGCTAGTAGTGTCTCGTCTCAGTAATTACCTAGTTGTTGTTACAGTAGCAGTGTTGTGCTAGTATGTACTAGTTCTTCTCAGTAATTTACCTAGGTTGTTGTATTACAGTAGCAGTGTTGTGCTAGTAGTGTCTCTTCTACAGTAATTACCTAGTTGTTGTTACAGTAGCAGTGTTGTGTTAGTTGTGTCTCGTCTTCAGTAATTACCTAGTTGTTTTACAGTAGCAGTGTTGTGCTAGTTGTGTCTCGTCTTCAGTAATTACCTATTGTTGTTACAGTAGCATGTTGTGCTAGTGTGTCTGTCTTCGTAATTACCTAGTTGTTGTTACAGTAGCGGTGTTGTGCTAGTTGTGTCTCGTCTTCAGTAATTACCTAGTTGTTGTTACAGTAGCAGTGTTGTGCTAGTTGTGTCTCGTCTTCAGTAATTACCTAGTTGTTGTTACAGTAGTTGTGTTGTGCTAGTTGTGTCTCGTCTTCGGTAATTACCTAGTTGTTACAGTAGCAGTGTTGTGCTAGTTGTGTCTCGTCTTCGGTAATTACCTAGTTGTTGTTACAGTAGCAGTGTTGTGCTAGTTGTATCTCGTCTTCGGTAATTACCTAGTTGTTGTTACAGTAGCAGTGTTGTGCTAGTTGTGTCTCGTCTTCAGTAATTACCTAGTTGTTGCAGTAGCAGTGTTGTGCTAGTTGTGTCTCGTCTTCAGTAATTACCTAGTTGTTGTTACAGTAGCAGTGTTGTGCTAGTTGTGTCTCGTCTTCGGTAATTACCTAGTTGTTGTTACAGTAGCAGTGTTGTGCTAGTTGTGTCTCGTGTTCAGTAATTACCTAATTGTTGTTACAGTAGCAGTGTTGTGCTAGTTGTGTCTCGTATTACCTATTGTGTTACATAGCAGGTTTAGTGCGCTGTACGTTGTTGTTACAGTAGCAGTGTTGTGCTAGTTGTGTCTCGTCTTTGGTAATTACCTAGTTGTTGTTACAGTAGCAGTGTTGTGCTAGTTGTATCTCGTCTTCGGTAATTACCTAGTTGTTGTTACAGTAGCAGTGTTTTGCTAGTTGTGTCTCGTCTACAGTAATTACCTAGTTGTTGTTACAGTAGCAGTGTTGTGGTAGTTGTGTCTCGTCTTCAGTAATTACCTAGTTGTTGTTACAGTAGCAGTGTTGTGCTAGTTGTGTCTCGTCTTAGGTAATTTATGTATCGTATAATTTTTATTTAAATTTCTGCTTATTGAAGGATTTTGTACATCGTCTTTTAATTCATTCCATTGATCTTCCATATACGAGAAAGGCACATTAGGTGCTCTATTGTTCACTCTGGTGGCCTGATAACATTTTATTTGTATTTGTAACCCAGGGGAAGGATAGGTACCCATGGTAACTCAATAAAGTCAGTGTGTCATCCAGGACTGTCTCTCTTTGTACCATTGATGTCCTTAATCTTGTCCCACTGGATGCGACCCACAACAGTTGACCAACACCTAGGTACCTACTTACTGCTAGGTGAACAGTGACAGCAGGTGTAAGATGACTAACACCCAAATACCTACTTACTGCTAGGTGAACAGTGACAGCAGGTGTAATATGACTAACACCCAAGTACAGTGGTACCCCGACACGATGGTCCCCAAACTCACCCTTTTATGTAAGTTTATTTTTTTAAATGCTTTTGTAAGTGTAATTTTGGGGGTCTAAAAGGACTAGTCTATTTTACATCATTCCTTATGGGGATAAATTCGTTTGGTAATGGCACTTGAACAGCATTCTGGAATGAAAAAATATCGTAAGTCGGGGTACCACTGTACCTACTTACTGCTAGGTGAACAGTGACAGCGGGTGTAAGATGACTAGCACCCAAGCACCTACTTACTGCTAGGTGAACAGTGACAGCAGGTGTAAGGTGACTAACACCCAAGTACCTACTTACTTCTAGGTGAACAGGGGCAACAGGTGCAACCTAACCTGCCGTATAAGTTGGGCCATACAGTACTTGTTTGCCATTGTATATTAGTAGTATTTATTTGTCTGCATCATTATCATTTTCATTAGAGGTTTATCAGAACACAGTTCAAAGGAATCAACTTCATCTGAGTCGTCAATCACGTTACAATTTGGCAGGATTCCATTGTGTGCATCATTAGATTGTTAGGGATTTGGCACAAAACTGGCATCCTCCTGCCAATTTTGTGCCGAATCGCCATTAATAAGTCACACAAATCCTACAATCACCACCAGACACTGTCTGGTGGTGATTGTAGGATTTGTGTGACTTATTGTGGTGGTGGTAATGCTATTGGTGGTTGTGTGTATGGGGTGGATGTGGGCAGTGGTGGTTGGATGTAGGGCATGGCTTCCTCCCAGGGCTGACACTGGTACTATGTGCATCTTCATCCCAGCATTACCTGTGCTCCACTACCCATGCCAATGGAAGTATGTACCACCGTAATCACTATCGCTCTCTGGTGCTGAGTCCCGTCGTTTACATCCGTTGGGGAAAGCCCTAAGCAGACTACCAGACTGCATGAGATGCTGATGCTTTACAGGCAAATAATCATTGTTATGGTATTTTCCCTTATTTTATCATCAAGGTTCTACATGTACTAGTGTGGGGGTTAAGTTAAAGGCTTATTGTCTATAATGATACTTACTCATGATTAACTGCTGTATCTGAAAACTTATTGGTCCTCTCACCATTCCTCTCAAAAGGTTATTTAAACCAACATTATAAAAATAGTTCTATATTAAGAGATATACAGTGGAACCCCGGTTAACGAAAAAAAATCATTGCAGAAGCTTACTCAAGTGCCATTACCGAACAAATTTACTTCCTTAAGAAAAAATGTCATTTAGGTTATTCTATTTCAGACCCCCAAAAATACACTTCCACAAGCACTTACAATATTATACTTACATAATTGCACGATTTCCGGGGTGTTCGTTAACCGGGGTTCCACTGTATATAATATGTACAGGTCTTACAATCCTAAACATATAACTAGCCTCTCCAAAACCACATGGTTCACCTGCCACATTTAACTCTCTTTTTCTTAACATTTCTTTAACCCTCCAGTGTCTTGATACACAGGAATAACAGGGGATGGTGGCACCTTCACTGTAACCTATAACCCTTACCTCTGGCACACCATCTCTGCCCAGAACATATCAACAAAAGCCCAGCCTCTACCACCAGCTTAACTTGCATCAGCCATCTTTGGAGAAGTGAGGAAAAAGGAGGGCGGGGCTTAGCTAGCTAGCTCCTACTCCCAAACAATAACAATAAAGAAAAGACTGTCGCTTTGCACTCTCTACACATGTACTCCCAATATATCTTATTTAATTACAATGAGACATGTAACTTTATAACTACTTATTTAAATGTGTGTATTTATAACCTATTCTATTGAGAAAATCAGGTTAATTCAGCTACTTTTTAAGTCTTAAGGGTGGCCTGACCTCAAAACATTTAAGCAGTGATTCTGATTAATTCAATATAATTAGGTATTCATGTTACTTAATTGCAACAATACATGCTGGGTTCCATAGCCCCCATAACAAGTCCATAACACCCCATAAATCATCATTATCACTTGTATCATCAACAGTTGCCAGGAAATCAAATTCATCACCACTGTCACCATTATTACTCTTGTCTGTGATCAAACTAAGGGAGAATGTTAATTTTCCTATACACTGTAGATGTGTTGAGGACTCACTGATGTCTGAAGTGGATGGTTGTGGGTTATTGGGATTTTCAGCACTACACTACATTCCCCGTCACTATCTCTTCAGTTCCATAGAATTCATTTCTAGAATAAGTAGTACAGTGGTCCCTCGGTTTTCGCTGAAAATTTGTTCCAGAATGCTGCTCAAGTGCCATTACCGAACGAATTTACTTCCTTAAGAAATAATGTCACGTAGTTTAGTCTATTTCAGACCCCCAAAAATACACTTGCAACAGCACTTACGAAAATACACTTACATAAATGTTCGAGTTTGGAGATGCACGAAAACCGAGGGACCACTGTAGTAGTAATAATAATATAGGTAGTAGGTTGGTAGACAGTAACCACTCAGGGAGGTACTACCGTCCTGCCTGGTGACTGTGAAACAGAAACCTGAAACTGTTTTACATGATGGTAGGATTGCTGATGTCTTTTTTCTGTCTCATAAACACGCTGGATAACAGGTATATCTAGCTACTTCTACTTACACTTTAGGTCACACTACACAGGCATGCACATGCATATATATACATACACACATCTAGGTTTTTCTTCTTTTCTTAATAGCTCTTGTTCTTTTTATTTTCTCTATTGTCCATGGGGAAGTGGAAAAGAATCTTTCCTCCGTAAGCCATGCGTGTCGTATGAGGCGACTAAAATGCTGGGAGCAATGGGCTAGTAACCCCTTCTCCTGTACACATTTACTAAAAAAGAGAAGAAGAAAAACTTTATAAAACTGGGATGTTTAAATGTGCGTGGATGTAGTGCGGATGATAAGAAAGAGATGATTGCTGATGTTATGAATGAAAAGTATAACCCCTGTGGTTTAACACTTCTTTTGATTATAATAATAATAATAATAATAATAATAATATGAATGAAAAGAAGTTGGATGTCCTGGCCCTATGCGAAACAAAGCTGAAGGGGGTAGGCGAGTTTCAGTGGGGAGAAATAAATGGGATTAAGTCAGGAGTATCTGAAAGAGTTTGAGCCAAGGAAGGGGTAGCAATAATGTTGAAGGATCAGTTATGGAAGGAGAAGAGGGAATATAAATGTGTAAATTCAAGGATTATGTGGATTAAAATAAGGGTCGGATGCGAAAAGTGTGTCATAATAAGCGTGTATGCACCTGGAGAAGAGAGGAGTGTAGAGGAGAGAGAGATTTTGGGAGATGTTAAGCGAATGTATAGGAACGTTTGAACCAAGTGAGAGAGTAATTTTGGTAGGGGACTTAAATGCTAAAGTAGGAGAAACATGCAGAGAGGGTGTGGTAGGTAAGTTTGGGGTGCCAGGTATAAATGATAATGGGAGCCCTTTGATTGAACTTTGTATAGAAAGGGGTTTAGTTATAGGTAATACATATTTTAAGAAAAATAGGATAAATAAGTATACAAGATATGATGTAGGGCGTAATGACAGTAGTTTGTTGGACTACATATTGGTAGATAAAAGACTGTTGAGTAGACTTCAAGATGTACATGTTTATAGAGGGGCCACACATATATATGATCACTTTTTAGTTATAGCTACAGTGGGAGTAAAAGGTAGATGGGATACAAGGAAAATAGAAGCAGTAAGAGAGAGGTGAAGGTTTATAAACTAAAAGAGGAGGCAGTTAGGGTAAGATATAAACAACTGTTGGAGGATAGATGGGCTAGTGAGAGTGTAGGCAATGGGGTCGAAGATGTATGGGGTAGGTTTAAAAATGTAGTGTTAGAGTGTTCAGCAGAAGTTTAGGGTTACAGGAAAGTGGGTGCGGGAGGGAAGAAGAGCGATTGGTGGAATGATGATGTAAAGAGAAAAAGTTAGCATATGAGAGGTTTTTACAATGTAGAAGTGATGCAAGGAGGGAAGAGTATATGGAGAGAAAAAGAGAGGTTAAGAGAGTGGTGAAGCAATGTAAAAAGCGAGCAAATGAGAGAGTGGGTGAGATGTTATCAACAAATTTTGTTGAAAATAAGAAAAAGTTTTGGAGTGAGATTAATAAGTTGAGGAAACCTAGGGAACAAATGGATTTGACAGTTAAAAATAGGAGAGGAGAGTTATTAAATGGTGAGTTGGAGGTATCGGGAAGATGGAGGGAATATTTTGAGGAGTTGTTAAATGTTGATGAAGACAGGGAAGCTGTGATTTCGTGTATAGGGCAAGGAGGAATAACATCTTGTAGGAGTGTGGAAGAGCCAGTTGTGAGTGTGGGGGAAGTTCGTGAGGCAGTGTTTAGAATGAAAGGGGGTAAGGGATTGATGGGATAAAGATAGAAATGTTAAAAGCAGGTGGGGATATAGTTTTGGAGTGGTTGGTGCTATTATTTAATAAATGTATGGAAGGGGGTAAGGTACCTAGGGATTGGCAGAGAGTGTGTATAGTTCCTTTGTATAAAGGAAAAGGGGACAAAAGAGAGTGCAAAAATTATAGGGGAATAAAGTCTGTTGAGTGTACCTGGTAAAGTGTATAGTAGAGTTATTATTGAAAGAATTAAGAGTAAGACGGAGAGCTGGATAGCAGATGAACAAGGGGGCTTTAAGAAAGGTAGGGGGTGTGTAGACTAAGTGTTTACAGTGAAACATATAGGTGAACAGTATTTGGCTAAGGGTAAGGAAGTTTTTGTGGCATTTATGGATTTGGAAAAGGCATATGATAGGGTGGATAAGGGGGCAATGTGGAGGATGTTGCAGGTGTATGGAATAGGAGGTAGGTTACTGAAAGCAGTGAAGAGGTTTTATGAGGATAGTGAGGCTCAGGTTAGAGTGTGTAGGAGGGAGGGGGACTATTTCCCAGTAAAAGTGGGCCTTAGACAAGGATGTGTGATGTCACCGTGGTTGTTCAATATATTTATAGATGGGTTTGTAAGAGAAGTGAATGCAGGGTCCTGGCAAGAGGTGTGGGGTTAAAAGATAAAGAATTAAATACAAAGTGGGAGTTGTCACAGTTGCTTTTTGCTGATGACACTATGCTTTTGGGAGATTCTGAAAGAAGTTGCAGAGGTTGGTGCATGAATTTGGTAGGGTCTGTAAAAGAAGAAAATTGAAAGTGAATATAGGAAAGAGTAAGGTGATGAGGATAACAAAAAGATTAGGTGACGAAAGAGTGGATATCAGATTGGAGGGAGAGAGTATGGAGGAGGTGAATGTATTCAGATATTTGGGAGTGGACATGTCTGCAGATGGGTCTATGAAGGATGAGGTGAATCATAGAATTGATGAGGGTAAAAGGGTGAGTGGTGCACTTCGGAGTCTGTGGAGACAAAGAACTTTGTCCATTTAAGTAAAGAGGGGAATGTATGAGAGTATAGTTATACCAACACTCTTGTATGGGTGTGAAGCATGTGTGATGAATGTTGCAACAAGGAGAAGGCTGGAGACATTGGAGATGTCATGTCTGAGGTCAATGTGTGGTGTGAATATAATGCAGAGAATTCGGAGTTTTAAAATTAGGAGGAGGTGCTGGATTACCAAAACTATTATCCAGAGAGCTGAGGAGGGGTTGTTGTGGGGGTTCGGACATGTAGAGAGAATGGAATGAGACAGAATGACTTAGAGAGTGTATAAATCTGTAGTGGAGGGAAGGCGGGGTAGGGGTCGGCCTGGGAAAGGTTGGAGGGAGGGGGTAAAGGAGGTTTTGTGTGTGAGGGGCTTGGACTTCCAGCAAGCATGAGTGAGCGTATTTGATAGGAGTGAATGGAGACAAATGGTTTTTAATACTTGACGTGCTGTTGGAGTGTGAGCAAAGTAACATTTATGAAGGGATTCAGGGAAACCGGCAGGCTGGACTTGAGTTCTGGAGATGGGAAGTTACAACGCCTGCCGAGTCTTTTACTTTCGTAGGGAGTGATGTTCGTGTGCAAGTTTGGTACTAATCCCTCGAGAATTTTCCATGTGTATATAATAATGTATCTCTCCAGCCTGCATTCTAGAGAGTACAGGTTTAGGAACTTCAAGCTTTCCCAGTAATTGAGGTGGTTTATTGCAGTTATGCGTGCCGTGAAGGTTCTCTGCACATTTTCAAGGTCAGCAATTTCACCTGCCTTGAAAGGTGCAGTTAGTGTGCAGCAATATTCCAGCCTAGATAGAACAAGCGATCTGTAAAGTGTCAACATGGGCTTGGCATCCCTGGTTTTGAAGGTTCTCATTATCCATCCTGTCATTTTTCTAGCAGATGCAATTGCTACAGTGTTATGGTCCTTGAAGGTGAGATCCTATGACATGATCACTCCCAGGTCTTTGACATTAGTTTTTCGCTCTATTGTGTGGTTGGAATTAGTTTTGTACTCCGATGAGATTTTAACCCATTAACTGTCCAAACGTATATATACGTTCTCTCGCCCAGCGCTCCGAATATTTTGGAAAAAAAAAATATTTTTTTTTATATAGGAATAAAGAGCACATTTTTACAAGTGTTATAGCATAAAAATAAAAAAAATAGGGTCAGTACCTACCGAGATATGAGGCCGCGAAGTTGGCACTTGACGATCACCTGACGGCAACATGGAGCTCTGCTGCTTGCAGAAAATCTACATATTTACCGTTTTCTTCCATTTTTTTTTTTAATATTATGGGTTTTTATTATATGATATCTATATTGTGTAGTTAATCTTTTGATTTCAATGCCAATTGTTGTTTATACACCAATATTATGTAAGAAATTATCATACTGACAAAAACACACATGTACACACTGATAGGTGATTTTCTACACCTTGCTGAATCACATTCTATTATCTACAACTATATATGTACAAGTATTTGCATGTTCCACTTATGTTTCTAGAAGTCCACAATTGTATGATACTCCATGAAGCATGGATTCATACAGAGTGCCACCCCACACTGGTGACATATGAATCGTATGTCCTTCCGCTGTTGGGGTCGCTTTGTGGTGGTAGCACACACAACACACTTTTTCTGGGAATGCTTCTTCTTTGGGGTAGGTGGTATTGGTACCAGGTAGTGACAGTTAGGGATGATTCAGTGTGGGACTTCCCCCAATGGCTGTGGCTGTGGTTGTGGTTGGGGGACATGTCGCTGAGGGGCTGGTATAGGTGTTGTACCTACTTTCTTGCTATCTGTTTTATGACATTCAGGGAGAATTCTGCGAAACGTTGTCGTTGTCCAGTCTTTATTTGATATATTGAATGCATTGAGCATTGCAATATCTACAAGGTGGAAAACACTTTTATTTACCACTTGCGACTTCTACGCACACAGTCAACAAACCCTATCATCATGTCACACTTGTCAACTAGTCGCATATTGTTCGTATAGTCAACAACAGCAGCTGGCTTTACAATACGTTCATTGGTGTCCCTGTTCACTTTGTTTGTACCATCTCGTTTCTATGGATGGTTGACAGCAATGTAACGTCTCGTTTGTCATGCCACATCAGTGCCATGATGTCATTGGCATGAAATGCTTGCACTGCACCATCAGCACTGCCTCCAATGAACCTTGGCATATGTTTTCTATTTCGTCTCACTGTTCCACATATATCAGTATTGTTCACACGTAGGAAATCAGCAAGCATAGGGCTTGTATACCAGTTGTCTGTGTACAATGTATGACCTTTGCCAAGGTATAGCTCCATCATCTTGCGAACAACATCACCGGAAATGCCCAACATCCGCCTGGTATCATCGAGTGTGTTTTTCCTGGTGTATACAATGACATCCAACACAAGACCAGTCTCACAGTCACACATAACAAAAAGTTTTACACCAAAGCGATTACGTTTGCTTGGTATATATTGCTTGAATGACAGGCGTCCCTTGAACAGAATCAAGGACTCGTCGACAACAATGTTCTTGAAGGGATAAAAGTAGGCACTGAATTTCTGCTTCAGATACATAAACACTTCCCTTATTTTGTATAGAAGGTCATTTCTGTTTTGCCTATTCCTGTCTGAGAAAGGCAACATTCGTAGCAACAGAGTGAATCTGTTGCAGGGAAGGAGGTCACGGAAGACAGGAGTACTGATAAAGTAGTCTGTGGACCAGTAATGTGGTATAGTGTGTTTATATGTATGTGGCATAAGCATCACAGTGCCAAGGAATAAATACATTTCAGCCACAGTTGTATCTTTCCATCTGCGCAGCCGTGACGATTCTGAAACCTGTGTGTTGTCCATGATATAGCGGTAATAATTGTTCGTCTGGGTCACTATCAAGTTCATTATAGGCTTGTCAAAGTACAACTGAAAAAGTCTAACTCTGTAGACTCATTTGTTATGGGACATTCTGGCAGGATGCCACTTCCACTCACATCAAAATCAAAAGGCTGTGGCACGAATACACTTTGTGTCCAGTTCCACTCATGGTCACATGGTGCAGGATGGACCTGTGGCATGGGGCGTGGGGGAGCAGGAGGGGGGACAGGAGTGGAGGCAGCACATGGTTGAGGGGGTGCCGGGCTGTCCTTTGTCTGTCCACCCACCGCGCCATGTGGTCCAGGCACCGTGCCACCCAACACTACCTCCTCCTCCTCCATCCCAGCATATTCACCTTCATGATCACTTTCACTATCAGTCTTAGATCGTGACCTGCCATGACCTTTGGGGACTGCATATGGCACACTACCAGAACGTAGGCAACGACGCCTAAAAATACGCTTTACTGGTGAATAATGAAAATCACTATCACTAGACGAATCATCTATTGGCATAAAATCAATCTCATCATCACTCACATCACTTTCACTATCACTAACACAGCGGGAAAATGATAGTTTCCTCTTTCGTAGTTGCCTTTGGGTAACACTGGCCACTCCAGAGGTGCTTGGCCCAGGGTCTTGTGTGGCCACACTGGCCACCCCAGAAGTGCTTGGCTGAGGGTATGGTGTGGCCACACTGGCCACCCCAGAAGTGCTTGGCTGAGGGTCATCTGGGTTATCGTCGATATTTTCACTAATTCCTTGATCATTAGTGGCCACATCGGTGTCAAATTCACTAAACTCACGTTCTGTAACACTTTCCTTGAATAAGAGAGTGTTAATACGACGAGGCGTGAGTGAATCACGAGGATGTGCCATGATGTTGACCCAAGATGGAGCTGAATGTAACTGGTGCTACCATGCGGTACCCAGGCATCGCCGATTTTTTTCATACAGCGCACACTGAGTGCGCAGACCCATTCTCTCATGTCTAGGCCGCTCAAGCCTATCGCGCCAAATTTGAAGCCAGGAAAAATAAAACGTATATATACGTTCGGAGCGCTAGCGGTAAGAACGTATATATACGTTTGGACAGTTAATGGGTTAATTTCTTCACGTTTTCCGTATCTGAGTAATTGAAATTTCTCATCATTGATCTTCATATTGTTTTCTGCAGCCCATTTAAAGATTTGGTTTATGTCTACTTGGAGTCTTGCAGTGTCTTCAACGGTAGACACTGTCATACAGATTCAGGTGTCATCTACAAAGGAAGACACTGCACTGTGGCTTATATCCCTGTCTATGTCTGATATGAGGATGAGGAACAGGATGGAAGCGAGTACTGTGCCTTGTGGAACAGAGCTTTTCACCGTAGCTGCCTCAGACTTTACTCTGTTGACTACTACTCTTTGTGTTCTACTTGTTAGGAAATTATAGATCCATCTACCAACTTTTCCTGTTATTCCTTTATCACGCATTTTGTGTGCTATTACACCATGGTCACACTTATCAAAGGCTTTTGCAAAGTCTGTGTATATAACATCTGCATTCTGTTTGTCTTTTAGAGCATCCAGGACCTTGTCGTAGTGGTCCAGTAGTTGGGATAGACAGGAGCGGCCTGCTCTAAACCCATGCTGTCCTGGGTTGTGTAATTGATGGGTATCAAGATGAGTGGCGATCTTGCTTCTTAGAACCCTTTCAAAGATTTTTATGATATGGGACGTTAGCGCTATTGGCCTGTAGTTCTTTGCTATTGCTTTACTGCCCCCTTTGTGGAGTGGGGCTATGTCTGTTGTTTTTAGTAACTGCGGGACGATCCCAGTGTCCATGCTCCCTCTCCATAGGATGTTAAAAGCACGTGATAGGGGCTTCTTGCAGTTCTTGATGAACACGGAGTTCCACGAGTCTGGGCCTGGAGTGGAGTGCATGGGCATGTCATTTATTGACTTTTCGAAGTCATTTGGAGTCGGGGTGATGTCAGATAGGCATGCGTCTGTCAATTTCTGTGGCACTCTCATAAAAAATTCATTTAGGTCTTCGATTTTCAGTCTGGTTAGCAGCTCGCTAAAAACTGAGTCATACTGGGACTTAAGTAACTCACTCAGTTCCTTGCTGTCATCTGTTTAGGGGCCCAATACTGGTTGTTGTTCTCGACTTTGATTTTTGCATAAGAAAAGAAATACTTTGGGTTTCTTTCAATTTCATTTATGGCTTTTTGTTCTTCCCGCGTTTCTTGATTCCTGTAAGATTCCTTTAGTTTTAATTCGATGTTTGCTATTTCTCTGACTAGTGTCTCCTTCGTATTTCAGATATATTGGCGCTCCCTGTAGCCGTCCGTTATTCCTTTGCCTTCGCCTGTATAGGGGGGCGCCTCTCTCTTTCTAGTTTGCATCTTCTCCTCCATTTCCTTAAGGGAATTTGCCTTGAGCAAACCTCATGTGCCACAGAGTTAATTTGTTCTAGACATAGGTTAGGATCTGTGATGCTTAGGCAATCTTCCCAGTTTATATCATTTAGGACTTGGTTTACTTGGTCCCACCTTATGTTTTTGTTATTGAAGTTGAATTTGGAGAAGGCTCCCTGCATGTTGTGATCTGAGTACAGTAGACCATCATTTAGCACGAGATTATGTTACACGTTATGGGTATTGCACGATTGAAGAATTGCGGCACATTATTATCTAACACGACGTAAAAAGGATATTACACGGTTCGCGGGAGGGGAAAAAAATTTTGAGCGCACGGTCGCCGGCGGTGGGTTAAACCATTGAGTCAGTGGGGTCCTACTGATGGTGGCTATGAGCCACATAAAGTGTTTAATGCTGACGAGACAAGTGTTTTCTGGAAGAAAATGCCAACACGAACTTATATCAGTTAGCAAGAGAAAAGTGCACCAGGCTTCAAGACAGCAAAGGATCACTTCATCTTGCTCCTTTGCGGTAATGCATCATGAAAAGGGAATTTGTTTTTCCTTCCCGCAAACTGTAAGTTTATTCAGATACACGGGGCCAGGAGCAGAGTCTCAACCCCTGCAACCACAACTAGGTGAGTACAGTTACATTGATTATCATACATAGCAGCATGTGTAGAGAACCTAGGATAACCCAAATAGGTCAGACAGAATCGAAATAAGTCACTGACTTATTTGGGTTATCCTAGGTTCTCTACACATATGCTGCTATGTATGATAATCTATGTAACTGTACTCACCTAATTGTGGTTGCAGGGGTCGAGACTCAGCTCCTGGCCCCGTGTATCTGAATAAACTTACAGTTTGCGTGAAGGAAAAACAAATTCCTATTCTGTCAAGAGGCCACCTTGTTATTGTTCAGCGGGGGACACAACCCGCCCCGACCATTCCACCATCCAACCATTCGTATTCCATACGCGTCAAAAAATCCTGCTACAAGCCAGCTGTTTGTGAAGAATAAGAGAGAGTGAATTGTGTTTTGATCTTTAAATTACTATATCTTGTATCTGCCAGTCAATTATGACACCCAGTAGGCATACCAGTGTTGCTCAAAGTGGCAAAAAAAGGTGTAAGCATTTAAGTCTTAGCATTAACGAAGAAAACAGATATTAGACAAGACATAACCAGTGGCCGTAATGAAGTGTCACTTTGTACACATAAAAAGATGTATAAACATAAGTTTGTGTGGCTGACTACTGACTTACTGACTGACTTACTTGACTGACTGACTTGACTGACTTACTGAATGACTTACTGTCCAATGACTTGACTGACTTACTGAATGACTTGACTGACTTTTGAATGACTTGACTGACTTATGAATGACTTGACTGAATGACTGTGACTGAGCTTACTTAAATGACTTGACTGACTTACTGAATGACTTGACTGACTTACTGAATGACTTGACTGACTTACTGAATGACTTGACTGAATACTTGACTGACTTGACTGAATACTTGACTTACTTGACTGAATACTGAACTGACTTAACTGACTTACTGAATGACTTGACTGAATGACTTGACTGACTTACTGAATGACTTAAAGTTAGACACTCATTACAACCATCGACTTCAGTTCCAGAACCTCTATTATCCACCTCAGCCCAGTAGGGCCACAGCATAACTCCACTCTCTTCACAATCATCCACAAACACCAGCACCCACAATTTAAGGTAAATACTATTATTTCTGTTACATTTGTAGTCTTAAGCAGTAAAAACAACATAATACATCATGAGAATGAACTACAATTACATATTCACTTTTATTTTTGTAAGATCTGTTGGTCTAAAAAAAACTTGTTTGGCTTTTTGAGGACTCCCAGGAACGTAACCCTATTTTTCTCATAAGTTCTTTTAATTATCTAACACGAAATTATCTAACACGACTTTTTCAGGAACGTAACTATCGTGCTAAATGACGATCTACTGTATATTGTTTTTGATATGATGACATTTCGTATCAGATCATCATTGTTGGTGAAGATGAGGTCCAACGTATTCTCTAATCTTGTGGGCTCTACTATTTGCTGGTTTAAGGTGAATTTGGTGCAGAGATTTAAAAGTTCATGCGTGTGCGAGTTTTCATCTGAGCTGCCTCCTGGTGTTATCTCTGCTACCACATTGTTTGCAATGTTCCTCCATTTTAGGTGCCTTAGGTTGAAATCCCCCAGTAGCAAGATGTTGGGGGCAGGAGCTGGAAGATTTTCCAGACAGTGGTCAATTTTCAGAAGCTGTTCCTGGAATTGTTGGGACGTTGCATCCGGGGGCTTGTAGACAACCACGATGACCAGGTTTTGATTCTCGACCTTTATTGCTAATACTTCAACTACATCATTTGAGGCATTTAGTAGTTCTGAACATATAAGTGACTCTGTGATATACAGGCCAACCCCCCCCCTTTTTGCCTGTTCACTCTGTCACACCTGTATAGGTTGTAGCCCGGGATCTATATTTTATTGTCCAAGTGATCTCTTATGTGGGTCTCTGTGAAAGCCGTAAACATAGCATTTGACTCGGTAAGCAGTCTACGAATGTAAGGTACCTTGTTGTTTGTTGCTGGCTTTAGACCCTGTATATTTGCAAAGATGAATGTCGTTGGATTGGTGGTATTGGTGGTAATGGGGGGGAATCGGCCGATGTGTTAATAAAAAAATAAAAATAATAATATTTTATTTTGACATGATACATAGTTGTACAAAGGAATATAATAGTTGAGTGTACATGCCAAAAGCCCCTTGTAAGTAAGTTTATTCAGGTATACACAAATACAGTTATATAGAGTATCATACATAGCAGCATACGTGTAGAGAACCTAGGATAACTCAAAAAAGTCAGACACTGTGACTTATTTCCAGTGTTGGAACTATCACAGCTGAATAAGAAATGCCTGATGTGCTTGGAAGTAAGAGCATCAGCTTGGCATGACATGGTCAACAATGATGGACTAACATAACATTCTATGATGCACCTCAGCAGTTCAGATTTTTTGTATACTGTGCACACTGACCATGCAGACCCCTTTTCTCATTCATAGACCTGTCAGGCGTCTCGAGCCAAATCTAAAGGTGCTAGGATTTATGTGTAGATTAATGTATGTGGCACTGGTCTCAATCACAGATTTATGTGAGGGACAGTAAATGGAATTTAGAGGCCTATTGGGTGTTTAGTATTTTCCAAGCGATAAACAGAGTCAGGTATTTAAAGAATTGCCTCAGTCATACTTTTTCTTGGCCTGAAACCAAACTGTAAGTGTCCCAGTTAAAGGTTAAATTTTTTTTTTTTTTTAAACACATCGGCCGATTCCCACCAAGGCAGGGTGGTCCGAAAAAGAAAAACTTTCGTCATCATTCACTCCATCACTGTCTTGCCAGAGGGGTGCTTTACACTACAGTTATAAAACTGCAACATTAACACCCCTCCTTCAGAGTGCAGACACTGTACTTCCCATCTCCAGGACTCAAGTCCGGCCTGCTGGTTTCCCTGAATCCCTTCATAAATGTTACTTTGCTCACACTCCAACAGCACGTCAAGTATTAACCCTTTGGGGGTCGACAGGCCTTCTCAGGAAAGTGTTCCTGGGGTCGAAATTTTTTTGGAAAAAAAAAAATTAATTTTTTCTTATGAAATGATAGAGAATCTTTTTCCGATCATAACGCCACCAAAATTATGAAATTTGATCGAAAACTAACGGAATTATGCTTTCGCGAAGTTAGCGGTAGCCATGACACTTACGCATCGGCGATTTTGCCCACTTTGAGCCCTATTTTCAACAAATTCCAATGTTTCAGTCTCCTAAAATTATAGCTATTTCACTAGAACTCCATTTCTTCTATCGATTGAGTACAAGAAAACGCCTATTTACCAATTTCATCTACCCAAAATAGTGGTCAGAAAATGGCAATTTTCCAATTTCACATAAATTTCAAACGATGCCAATTTCAAAATAGGGTCCAGAGTAAACAAGGCAGACATTCCTGGCACTAAAATAACATGTTATCTGTTCATTAGTCACGTCTCCAGGCCCCTGTTCCATTACTTTTGCTTTTCATTTTGAATTTTTATTCTCACAAAAATAGAAGATTTTCTGTTATGTATACAACTGCATCATTGTAAAAATGTTATAAATAATATCAGAGCACTTGTGCATGAATATAAGACTCGCCAGTTGATGTGTATTGGAGGCATGGTGTGATTTGTTTACTCTTGAACATCGTCAAAAATCGAACATTTTCACTACTTTGAGCTCAATTTCAAGGTACTTGTCATTGTCATACCAATCAAAATCATCTCTATTTCTGTAATATATCTTCCATTCTATCAAATGAGACCAAGAAAACGAGAATACATCAATAAAAACCATACGAAAATCGACTGCAAATCGCTGTTTTAATCGAAAAACGGTCAGAGTTTTTTCTCATTATGCAGTGTGTACTGCAGGATTTTTTATACTGCGCACACTGACCACACAGACCCATTCTTTCATATGTATGCCTACCAGACGTTTTCTGCTTAAATTGAGGCCGCTAGAATTTGGGCGTACTAGTACGGCACCAACCCCTGCTCGTAAAACGTACTAGTACGGCACCGACCCCCAAAGGGTTAAAAACCATTTGTCTCCATTCACTCCTATCAAATACGCACACGCATGCTTGCTGGAAATCCAAGCCCCTCGCACACAAAACCTCTTTTACCCCCTCCCTCCAACCTTTCCTAGGCCGACCCCTACCCCACCTTCCCTCCACTACAGATTTATACACTCTCGAGGTCATTCTGTTTCGTTCCATTCTCTCTACTTGTCCGAACCACCTCAACAACCCCTCCTCAGCCCTCTGGATAATAGTTTTGGTAATCCCGCACCTCCTCCTAATTTCCAAACTCCGAATTCTCTGCATTATATTCACACCACACATTGACCTCAGACATGACATTTCCAATGCCTCCAGCCTTCTCCTCGTTGCGACATTCATCACCCATGCTTCACACCCATATAAGAGTGTTGGTATAACTATACTCTCATACATTCCCCTCTTAACTTCCATGGACAAAGTTCTTTGTCTCCACAGACTCTGAAGTGCACCCCTCACCCTTTTCCAATCATCAATTCTATGATTCACCTCATCCTTCATAGACCCATCTGCTGACATGTCCACTCCCAAATATCTGAATACATTCACCTCCTCCATACTCTCTCCCTCCAATCTGATATCCAATCTTTTGTCACCTAATCTTTTTGTTATCCTCATCACCTTACTCTTTCCTATATTCACTTTCAATTTTCTTCTTTTACATACCTTACCAAATTCATCCACCAACCTCTGCAACTTCTCTTCAGAATCTCCCAAAAGCACAGTGAAATCAGCAAAAAGCAACTGTGACAACTCCCACTTTGTATTTGATTCTTTGTCTTTTAACCCCACACCTCTTGGCAAGACCCTCGCATTCACTTCTCTTACAACCCCATCTATAAATATATTGAACAACCATGGTGACATCACACATCCCTGTCTAAGGTCTACTTTTACCGGGAAATAATCTCCCTCTCTCCTACACACTCTAACCTGAGCCTCACTATCCTCATAAAAGCTCTTCACTGCTTTCAGTAACCTACCTCCTATTCCATACACCTGCAACATCTGCCACATTGCCCCCCTATCCACCCTATCATACGCCTTTTCCAAATCCATAAATGCCACAAAAACCTCTTTACCCTTATCCAAATACTGTTCACCTATATGTTTTACTGCAAACACTTGGTCTACACACCCCCTACCTTTCCTAAAGCCACCTTGTTCATCTGCTATTCTGCTCTCCGTCTTACTTTTAATTCTTTCAATAATAACTCTACCATACACTTTTCCTGGTATACTCAACAGACTTATTCCCCTATAATTTTTGCACTCTCTTTTGTCCCCTTTGCCTTTATAGAAAGGAACAATACACGCTCTCTGCCAGTCCCTAGGTACCTTACCCTCTTCCATACATGTATTAAATAATAGCACCAACCACTCCAAAACTATATCTCCGCCTGCTTTTAACATTTCTACCTTTATTCCATCAATCCCAGCTGCCTTACCCCCTTTCATTCTACCCACTGCCTCACGAACTTCCCCCACACTCACAACTGGCTCTTCCGCACTCCTACATGATGTTATTCCTCCTTGCCCTATACATGAAATCACAGCTTCATCAACATTTAACAACTCCTCAAAATATTCCCTCCATCTTCCCGATACCTCTAACTCTCCATTTAATAACTCTCCTCTCCTATTTTTAACTGTCAAATCCATTTGTTCCCTATGTTTCCTCAACTTATTAATCTCACTCCAAAACTTTTTCTTATTTTCAAAAAAATTTGTTGATAACATCTCACCTATTCTCAGGAACATTAAGATTATAGGTGTGTTGTAGTCTGGAATACTTCTTAAATTGGATTCTCTGTGCACTTTAACCCTTTCGGGGTTATGGTCGTACAAGTACGTTTTACGCACTGTGGTTATTGACGTACTAGTACTCCTAAATTCTAGTGCCCTCAAATCAAGCAGAAACAGGCTGTTAGGCCTAGATGTGATAGAATGGGTCTGTGCGGTCAGTGTGCGCAGTATAAAAAAATTCCTGCACCACACAGTGCATAATGAGGAAAAAAAAACTCTGACCGTGTTTTTGGTTTAAAACAGTGACTTTGCAGTCTATTTTTGTATGGTATTTAAGCTTGTATTCTCGTTTTCTTAGTCTCATTTTATAGAATAGATGATATATTACAGAAATAGAGATAATTTTGACTGGTTTCACGATGACAAGTACATTACTGAGTGAGGCAAAATCACCTTTATGTAAGTTTATTTTTTTAATGCTTTTGTAAGTATATTTTGGGGTCTAGTCATTTTAAAATTTTTTAGGGATAATTCGTTGGAATGGCATTAAATTTGCACGTATCGATACCATGTACTTTGAAACTGAGCGCAAAGAAGCGAAAATGTTCAATTTTGGCTGATGTTCACGAGTAAACAAATCACACCATGCGTCCAATACACATCAACTGGAGAGTCTAATATTCTTGCACAAGTGCGCTGATATTATTTGTACCATTTTTACAATGATGCAGTTGTATACATAACAGTAAATCTTATATTTTTTGTGAGAATAAAAATTCAAAGTGGAAAGCAAAAGTAATGAAAGAGGGGCCTGGAGACGTGACTAATGAACAGAGAAGATGTTATTTTAGTGCCAGGAATGTCTGCCAGGAATGTTGGCATCGTTTGAAATTTGTGTGAAATTATCCAAATTGCCATTTTCTGACCACTATTTTGGGTAGTTGAAATTGGGAAATAGGCAGTTTCATGTACTCAATCGATAGAAGAAATGGAGTTCTAGCGAAATAGCTATAATTTTAGTAGACTGATACATTGGAATTTGCCGAAAATAGGGCTCAAAGTGGGCGAAATCACCGATGCGTAAATGTCATTTATACCACTAACTTCGTGAAAGCATAATTCCGTTAGTTTTCGATCAAATTTCATAATTTTTGTGGCATTGTGATCGGAAAAAGATTCTCTATCATTTCATTATAAAAAATAATTTTTTTTTTAAATTCGTGGATCCTGAGAACGAGTTTCAGAGAGACCCCTTGGACCCCCAAAGGGTTAACAAGGCAGCTTCCCAGTGAGAGATGCTAGCAGGAGTTACTGAGATTACTCCAGGAATAATCATGAAGTATACGTATTGACTTTCCTCTTAGTGAAAAACATTTAATCTGCTTCTGTTTTTAACTTGTATGGAAAGATGCTAGTTTTATCTTGTGTTGTAAGATGCTAGTTTATCTTGTGTTGTAAGATGCTAGTTTTATCTTGTTTTGTAAGATGCTAGTTTTATCTTACCTGGAGTTTACCTGGAGAGGGTTTCGGGGTCAACACCCCCGCGGCCAGGTCTGAGACCAGGCCTCATGGTGGGTCAGGGTCTGATCAACCAGACTGTTACTGCCAGCCGCATGCAAACTGACGTACTAACCACAGCCCAGTTGGTCAGGTACTGACTTTAGGTGCCTGTCCAGTGCCTTCTTGAAGACAGCCAGGGGTCTATTGGTAATCCCCCTAATGTATGCTGGGAGGCAGTTGAACAGTCTTGGGCCCCGGACACTTATGGTGTTGTCTCTGTGTACATGTGGCGTCCCTGCTTTTCATCGGGGGAATGTTGCATCTCCTGCCGAGTCTTTTGCTTTCATAGGGAGTGATTTTCGTGTGCAAGTTTGGTACTAATCCCTCTAGGATTTTCCAAGTGTATATAATCATGTATCTCTCTCACCTGCATTCCAGGGAATACAGTGGACCCCCGAGTTTCGTAAAAACTTTACTCCTGAAGTCTGCTCAAGTGCCATTACCGAGCAATTTACTCCTTAAGGAAAAATTTCACGTAGGTTAGTCTATTTCAGACAAAATTTGGTACTATCCACAGAGATTATCAAAATATATCATAATACATGGGATTCTTACCGATGTCCATGTACAGGGAAGCTTGTGTTGAAAGATGCTAGTTTTATCTTGTGTTGTAAGATGCTAGTTTTATCTTGTATATTTTCATAAATGTGTGTTTGTTTGAACATAAATATTCAACAAAGAGATAGTTAATTTAACATTTGCATTTGTTGTTATTAAATGTCAGTAGAGCTTCATTGAGGTGCAGTATAGTGATAAACACTTATCCTTTACAGATAGTGAGCTACAGTGTTATGAAGATGGCTGAAGGAGCAGTTCCAAAGCAGGTAATTTCATAACATTATACAGTGGACCCTCGTTTTCGTTGAAAATTCATTCCAGAATGCTGTTTGAGTGCCATTACTGAACGAATTTGTTCCCATAAGGACAAATGTAAATTAGATTAGTCGTTTCAGAACCCCAAAAATACACTTACAAAAGCTCTTACAAAAATATATTTACATAATTGTTTGAGTTTGGAGGTGAACGAAAACCGAGGGTCCACTGTACTGTATATCATATGTATTGTACATGCTACATATCAAAACAGTGTGTCCTTATGTCCAATATGTCTTTACTTATGTAGACACAATTTTATATGCACCATTGTATATTTCATATCAAACTTAGCTTCAGCAATATTAAATTAATTTTGTATTCTATGATAAATGTACTGTAATAGTTACAGTATCATGACTGACTCGAGTCACAATAAACCCACAAATTACATTTGGTGAATTTTGAAACAATTTGATTCATACTTCTCTTGCCACACTTGCTTTGTGTGCTTCTGTTTCCTTTTACAGTGGAACCCCAAGTTTCGAACATAATCCATTCCAGGAGCTTGTTCTAAACTCAAAACGTTCGAAAGTCGAAGCAATATTTCCTATTAGAAATTATGGAAATACAATTAATCCGTTCCAGAAACCCAAAAATATTTAAAAAAAACATACATATTAATGAGATTAACTATAGTTCTACATACACATAAGAATTATACATAGTAAAGATATATTAAATAAATGCAAATATTTTAAATAAACATATAAAATAACATTTTTACTTACCCTTATTGAAGATTGTTGATGGCATATGGAAGATAGGGAGGAGTGAGGGAGGGCTTAGTGTTTGGAAGGGGAATCCTCACTCCCTGCCTTCCTGCTACACTCCCTGCATCCCTACTACATTCCCTGCATCCCTGCTATACCCTGTATGCCTGCTACACACCCTGATGCCTGCTACACTCCCTGCATGCCTGCTACACTCCCTGCATCCCTACTACATTCCCTGCATTCCTGCTACACCCTGTATGCCTGCTACACTCCCTGTATGCCTGCTACACTCCCTGCATGCTTGCTACACTCCCTGCATCCCTGCTACACTCTTTCATCCCTGCTACACTCCCTGCATCCCTGCTACACTCCCTGCCTTCCTGTTGATTTGCTTTTGCCATATATCCTGGCAACATCAGCTTCCTTGATTTGTTCCTTCTTTGCCAGGATAGAAGCGATAGTTGACCTGTTTTTGCCATATATCCTGGCAAGCTCAGAAATTCGCACACCACTCTCGTATTTTTGTATTATTTTCTTCTTCATGTCTATGGTGTTTCTCACTTTCTTTACCACAGGGTACCACTAGGAACTTTCTTGGGACTCATGGTAGCTTATTTCACAGTCGCACTTAATGAACAAGCTCCAAACACAATTAATTAATTGTGAAATGCTTGGATGAGCGGGCAGGGTAATGTTCACTCAAGGGTAAACAACGCTAGACTGGCTCACGACGCCTCTGCGGCGAGGCGCGCAATCACCTGGGTGGACAGGTCTGGTACGCACTTGTTCGATAGTCGGGACAAAATTTGTTTGAGAAAAGCGTTTGAAACTCGATTTGTTCGATTGCCAAGGCGTTTGAAACGCGGGGTTCCACTGTACAGTGGACCCTCGGTTAACGAAAGGTCCCGTTAACGAAAGTTTCGGAAAACGTAAGCTTTTTTCGGAATCGGTTAGCGAAAAATTCCTCGGTTACCGAAAGGTATTAGACGTGTCCGCCTGCTCCGCGCAAGCGCAGGATGCCAGTGAAGTGTTGTTTACCATTGAGAGAACATTACCTAGCGCGCTCTTTCAAAGATTCACAATATATTTGGTGTCTTTTCTGGTGGTTTAGTGATTGTCACTGTGAAATAAGTCACCATGGGTCCAAAGAAGCTTCCTAGTGGCACCCCAGTGGTAGCAGGCATGCAGGGAGTGTAGCATTCATGCAGAGAGTGTAGCATTCATGCAGAGTGTGTAGCATTCATGCAGGGAGTGTAGCATTCATGCAGGGAGTGTAGCATCCATGCAGGGAGTGTAGCATTCATGCAGGGAGTGTAGCATTCATGCAGGGAGTGTAGCATTCATGCAGGGAGTGTAGCATTCATGCAGGGAGTGTAGCATTCATGCAGGGAGTGTAGCATTCATGCAGGGAGTGTAGCATTCATGCAGGGAGTGTAGCATTCATGCAGGGAGTGTAGCATTCATGCAGGGAGTGTAGCAGGCATGCAGGGAGTGTAGCAGGCATGCAGGGAGTGTAGCAGGCATGCAGGGAGTGTAGCAGGCATGCAGGGAGTGTAGCAGCATGCAGGGAGTGTAGCATTCATGCAGGGAGTGTAGCAGTCATGCAGGAGTGTAGCAGGCATGCAGGGAGTGCAGCAGGCATGCAGGGAGTGGAGCAGGCATGCAGGGAGTGTAGCAGGCATGCAGGGAGTGTAGCAGGCATGCAGGGAGTGTAGCAGGCATGCAGGGAGTGTAGCAGGCATGCATTAAAAGAAAAAGAAGGAAGTAACCCCAGAGAGGGACTTGTTACCTGAAGTCCTTTTGGAGGGATTTCCTTCCAACCATTAACACCCTGCCCCTGTCAGCAACTCTACCTTCCAGATGCTTGCAACTCTTCAATAAAGGTAAGTAAATGTTATTGTTTTTTTTTTTTTGTGATTTTTTTTTTGTGGAACGAATTAATTGTATTTACATTATTTCTTATGGGAAATAAGGTTTCAGATAACGAAAGATTCAGATTAAGTAATAGCTCCTGGACCGGATTAATTTCGTTAACCGAGGGTCCACTGTACTTCTTAAATACGTACATAGATGAAAATAGTAACTCCCTTTGCAACAACAGACTTATAGAACACAAACAGTATTAATTCTTTTGTTTTGATAAATGTATTAAAGACTGCATACATTCGATAAGCTGGGCCCTTTCAAGCCTTCATATATTCCATCTTGTTGAATTGGCTTTTATTCACAACGCACCTAACATTATTCTTAGTCTTGGCAGTGTTTCAGTAGATGGTTGCTGGTGGATGGTGACCCTGGCTACTCCTGTGTGGGAGGCCAGGGGGGCCTAGTCTCTCAGCCCTGAGTGATGACTTAATTACCCACTATTCTTTCTCACAATTACAATTTCTTTTTAAGTAAAAACCTCTCATTTACTAATGAATTATAATAATAATCTTAATTTGAGAACAGACAAGAGTTGAATCAGCCATGTCTGTCTCCTCACCTCTCATTTTCCTGATCTGATTTATGGATGTGTTCTATTTTTCTTAATCTCTCACAGCTTTATAATAGTATAGGATGAACTGAAACTTTGCTAACTTTTCATTTTTAATTTATGGATTTGTTGTGAAGCATTATGTAACATTGAATGTAAATAATTTATGGATTTGTTGTGAAACCTTATGTCACATTTAATGTAAATAATATGATTAAGAGTAAGACGGAGAGCAGGATAGCAGATGAACAAGGAAGCTTTAGGAAGGGTAGGGGGTGTGTAGACCAAGTGTTTACAGTGAAACATATAGGTGAACAGTATTTAGATAAGGGTATAGAGGTTTTTGTGGCATTTATGGATTTGCAAAAGGCGTATGACAGGGTGGATAGGGGAGCATTGTGGCAGATATTGCAAATGTATGGAATAGGAGGTGGGATATTGAAAGTGAACAGTTTCTACGAGGATAGCGAGGCTCAGGTTAGAGTATGTAGGCGAAAGGAAGATTATTTCCCAATAAAAGTAGGCCTTAGACAGGGATGTGTTATGTCACTGTTACGGCCCCTTACCTAACAATGGTAGTTAGGTAATTACCTCACCGGCCGGCAGTCAAGGGGTTACGTCATCAGACCTGATGTTTGACTGCCGGGCCGGCTTGACTGACAGTGTCATCGAGACTCCCCTATTCAACACTGGAGAGTCCACCAGCTCACTGATATACTACTGGAGTTCGTCAGTCAGACCTGCGTGAGAGTTGCAGACTCATGCAGTGTGGTGCTGGTGATAGCCTACAACAAGGAGAGCGTCTGGTCACCAGAATTACCCACTGGCTTTCATCGTACCTGAAATTATGTACCTGAAATTATGTACCTGAGGTGTCTTGTGTGACACTGATGTTATGGTGTCTTGTGTGACACTGGGTGTCTTGTGTGACACTGATATGTTATGGTGTCTTGTGTGACACTGGTATTGTTACCCGGAGTGTCAGGTATTAAGTGGTGCATTCAGAGAGTTTGTGACGGTGGCACGACACAGGTTGAGTCGTGTATTTGGGGTGTGTCATAACGCGGTGCAAAGGCTTTACTTGAGAATGTGTTCATGATACAGGGGGCGTGCCATGTGGCACAGAGGTGTCGTGTGACACAGCGAGGGAGTCTTATGGCACAGGGAGAACGGGTGTCGTGGAACCCCGTATGCGTGCCATAAGACAGAGACAAGGGTGTCTGAGGACACGGTGGAGAAAGAGTATCATGACAAGGTGTGGTAGTGTCCTGCGTGACACTAGAAGATGGCAGCGACTTGACACTACACCGAATACTTGATTTTACTTGTGAATTTTATCTTGTACTGTGATTTTGTGTAAATAGGTTTTTACACAGATTATTAGATTATATGTTTTTATTCAGATTATATGCTTTTATATTAATAATATATATTTAATATAATAAAAATCTGAAATTTGATATTTTACTTAGTATCCCAAACAGTCGTTTTATTACAAATGTTTTATTTATTTTTAATAGTCACCATGGTTGTTCAATATATTTATAGATGGAGTTGTAAGAGAAGTGAATGCTTGGGTGTTGGCAAGAGGTGGGGTTAAAAGATAAAGAATCTAACACAAAATGGGAGTTGTCACAGTTGCTCTTTGCTGATGACACTGTGCTTTTGGGAGATTCTGAAGAGAAGTTGCAGAGGTTGGTTGATGGGTTTGGTAGGGTATGTAAAAGAAGGAAATTAAAGGTGAATATAGGAAAGAGTAAGGTGATGAGGATAACAAAAAGATTAGATAATGGAAGATTGGATATCAGATTGAAGGTAGAAAGCATGGAGGAGGTGAATGTATACAGATATCTGGGAGTGGATGTGTCAGCAGATGGGTCTATGAAAGATGAGGTAAATCATAGAATTGATGAGGGGAAAAAGGCGAGTGGTGCACTGAGGAGCCTGTGTAGACAAAGAACATTATCCATGAAAGCAAAGAGGGAAATGTATGGGAGTATAGTTATACCAATACTCTTATATGGGTATGAAGCATTGGTGGTGAATGTTGCAATGATGAGAAGGCTAGAGGCGGTGGAGATGTCATGTCTGAGGGCAATGGGTGGTGTGAATATAATGCAGAAAATCTGTAGTGTGGAGATTAGGAGGAGGTGCAGGATTACCAAAACTATTATCCAGAGGGATGAGGAGGGGTTACTGAGATGGTTCGGACATGCAGAGAAGATGGAACAAAATAGAAGGACTTCGAGAGAGTATAAATCTGTAGTGGAGGGAAGGCGGGGTAGGGGTCGGCCTATGAAAGGTTGGAGGGAGGGGGTAAAAGAGGTTTTGTGTGCGAAGGGCTTGGACTTCCAGCAAGCATGCGTGAGCGTGTTATATAGGAGCGAATGGAGACAAATGGTTTTTAGGACTTGACATGCTGTTGGAGTGTGAGCAAGGTAGCATGAAGGGATTCAGGGAAACCAGCAGGCCAGACTTGAGCCCTGGAGATGGGAAGTACAGTGCCTGCACTCTGAAGGAGGGGTGTTAATGTTGCAGTTTTATAACTGTAGTTTAACCATCACTAATCCAGCAATCAGTACAGTCATCCCTCGGTTTTCGATTTTAATCCGTTCCAGATGGATCGGCTAAAACCAAAATCGGCGAAAACCAAAACTATTTTCCCCATAAGAAATAATGGAAATTCAATTAATCCGTTCCAGAAACCCAGAAGTTTGGAAAATTTTTGGGGGCCTTAAAGATAGATTTACATGCACAAATGAATGAACTGAATGTGGCACTTACCTTTATTGAAGACTGATGTTGCTGGATGGGAGACAGGGAAGAGGGAGAGGAAGATACCTAATTTTTGGAAGGGAATCCCCCTCCATAAGGACTCTAGGTACCAAGTCCTTATCCGGGGTCACTTCCCTGCATGCCTGCTACACTCCCTCCCTGCCTACTACACTCCCTCCCTGCCTTCTACACTCCCTCCATGCCTGCTACACTCCCTCCATGCCTGCTACACTCCCTGCATACATGCTACACTCCCTACATAAATGCTACACTCCCTGCATACCTCCTACACTCCCTGCATACCTGTTACACTCCCTGCATACATGCTACACTCCCTGTATACATGCTACACTCCCTGCATACATGTTACACTCCCTGCATATCTGCTACACTCCTGCATACCTGTTACACTCCTGCATACATGTTACACTCCTGCATACCTGCTACACTCCCTGCATACCTGTTACACTCCCTGCATACCTGCTACACTCCCTGCATACCTGTTACACTCCCTGCATACATGCTACACTCCCTGCATACCTGTTACACTCCCTGCATA
This sequence comes from Cherax destructor, assembly GCA_009830355.1. Lineage (NCBI taxonomy): Eukaryota > Metazoa > Arthropoda > Malacostraca > Decapoda > Parastacidae > Cherax > Cherax destructor. The sequence continues at coordinate 50,511 of WNWK01005212.1, read as the reverse complement.
CATGCTACACTCCCTGCATACCTGCTACACTCCCTGCATACATGCTGCACTCCCTGCATACATGCTACACTCCCTGCATACCTGCTACACTCCCTGCATGCATGCTACACTCCCTGCATACCTGCTACACTCCCTGCATGCATGCTACACTCCCTGCATACCTGCTACACTCACTGCATACCTGTTACACTCCCTGCATACATGCTACACTCCCTGCATACATGCTACACTCCCTGCATACATGCTACACTCCCTGCATACCTGCTACACTCCATGCATGCTACAATCCCTGCATACCTGCTACACTCCCTGCATACCTGTTACACTCCCTGCATACATGCTACACTCCCTGCATACATGCTACACTCCCTGCATACCTGCTACACTCCCTGCATACATGCTACACTCCCTGCATACCTGCTACACTCCCTGCATGCATGCTACACTCCCTGCATGCATGCTACACTCCCTGCATGCATGCTACACTCCCTGCATGCATGCTACACTCCCTGCATGCATGCTACACTCCCTACATGCATGCTACACTCCCTGCATGCATGCTACACTCCCTGCATGCATGCTACACTCCTGCATGCCTGCTACACTCTTAAACTCCATCGTGTTTCTCACTTTCACTATCATATTTTTCTATTATTTCTTTCTTCATTTCTACAGTGTTCCTCACTTTCTTTACTAAAGAAGTGGCACTAGGAGCTTTCTTTGGGCCCATGGTAGCTTATTTAGTAGTCACACACAATAATCAAGGCCCAAAAACAATGAATTGTTAATAAATGTTTTGTATAAACATCTGGGGAGATGTTCACTCAAGTGTAAACAATGCTAGACTGCGTGACAATGTGCGTGGGTGGCGGGCCTACGGCCTTTGTATGTGCGCGGCACTGGTGGACAGGTCCCATACGGTCGGCGAAAACTAAAACAATCGGCGAAAACTAAGACAAATTTTCCCTGAAAAAAGTCGGTGAAAACCAAAATCGGCGAAAACTGGGACAAGCGAAAACCAAGGAATGACTGTAATCTGGTTCCATCAGTAATCCTGCACTAATTTTAGCTAGAATAATTTCAAATTTCTGGGGTCGCCACACCAACCTGCCGCTACTGTTTGGTGCTGCTATTTGTTACACAAGTCATTCCAATTTCTTTTTCTCCATTTATTGTTATAACCTGCTCACTTTTAGCCCTAGCCAACGAATAAAAGAAGTGCTTCTCATTGTGTAAAGCACATGCACCATACATTGTCCATAAAAGATAAAGTAGCTTTGAAGCCACTATTGGTCAGCATGAGCTCAGCTTACTCAGATAAGCTGTGAATCTGCTTTTGGTGTAAAACAGCGACTTTTGCGGTGTATTTTCGTATGGTTTGTATGGCTGTATTCTCGTTTTTTGGTCTCATTTGATACAATGGAAGATATATTACAGAAATAGATACAGTCAACCCCCGGTTAGCTATGGCGTCGGATAACGATAAAATCGGTTAGCGATACATTTTTACGTCAAAATATTGGCTCAGTTTACGATGATCTGCTCGGTCTACGATATTCGTCCCGGACATGTACGCATGCCCAGCTGGGCCTGTGACTCCACGGAGCGTCAGTGTGCTATTGTTGGACCAATAAGTTTTCAGATGCAGCAGCTAAACCTGAGTAAGTATCTTTTAGCCTATAAATATCCTCCTTTTACCCTAAGACCTTTTAAGTAAATACCCTATGCTAGTACATGTAGAACCTTGATGATAAATAGGGGAAAATAACATAACAAAAAGCAAGGCAGTTGCATGATGATCTCGTCAAGAAAATGCCTGCAACGAGTGCTGAAGTGAACGAATTTAAAGCCAGCAAAGGCTGGTTTGACAGATTTAAGAAGCGAAGTGGCATACATAATGTTGTGAGGCATGGTGATGCAGCCAGTTGTGACAAAAGTGCGGCTGAAAAAAAATATGTGCAGGAATTCCAGGGGTACATAGAGGCTGAACAATTCCAACCCCAACAAGTGTTCAATTGTGACGAAATAGGCCTGTTTTGGAAGAAAATGCCAAACAGGACCTTCATTACACAGGAGGAAAAGGCACTCCCAGGACATAAGCCTATGAAAGACAGGCTAACTTTGATGCTTTGTGCTAATGCCAGTGGTGATTGTAAAGTGAAGCCTTTACTGGTGTATCATTCTGAAAATCCCGAACTGTTTGGCAGATGCGGTATTGCCAAGTCTAATTTGTGTGTGATGTGGAAGTCTTAACAAAAAGGCATGGGTCATAAAGGACATTTTCTTAGATTGGTTCAATACCATGTTTGGCCCCAGTGTGAAGAAATATCTCCAGGAAAATAATTTGCCACTTAAGTGCCTCCTGATAATAGACAATCCTCCTTGTCATCCTCCAGACTTGGCAGAGAAAATTGTAAACTTTAAGTTCATCAAAGTGAAGTTCTTGCCCCCTAATACCACTCCTCTCCTCCAGCCCATGGACTAGCAGGTCATTTCCAACTTTAAAAAACTCTACACCAAAGCAATGTTTCAAAAGTGTTTTGATGTGACCACAGACATGCAGATGACCCTAAGAGACTTTTGGAAAAATCATTTCCATATCCTGCATTGTTTACACCTTATAAGTAAGGCTTGGGAGGAAGTGACTACCAGGACTTTGAACTCTGCCTGGAGAAAATTGTGGCCAGACTGTGTCCTAGAGAGGGATTTTGAAGGTTTTGGGGCTGAGCCTCAGAACCCTGAGCCTGAGCCTGAGCCTGTTGTGCAAGAAATTGTGGAACTGGGCAAGTCCATGGGGTTGGAGGTGAGTGGTGAGGATGTGGAAGAGTTGGTGGAGGAGCACAAAGAAGAGATAACCACTGAAGATCTGCAAGAGCTTCAACAGCAACAGCAACAACAGACCACAGGTCAGGACAATGGTTCAGAGGAGGAGGAGGTGGAACAGAGATGGAAGAAGGTGCCTTCTTCAAGGATTAGGGAGATCTGTACCAAATGGGCTGATGTGCAAGGCTTTATGGATGAATATCACCCTAACCATGCTGTTGCAGGCCGTGCTGGCAACCTGTACAATGACACTGTGGTGTCCCATTTCAAGGATGTTTTAAAGAATCGCCAGACACAGAGCTCTCTGGACATATTTTTTGTTAGAGAGGGGTCCAATGACTCTCAACCTGGTCCTAGTGGCATTAAAAGAAAAAGGCCAGTAACCCCAGAAAAGAACTTTCCACCTGCAGTGTTAATGGAAGGGGATTTCCCTTCCAAACACTAGCATACTACTCCATCCTTTCCCCTCCTCCCGTCTTCCACACATCAACAACTCTTCAATAAATGTAAGTGACATGTTATTGTACTATATTATTTCTTTATTTCTCATAAACTTGTGTGTAAATGCATGTCCTATGTTGTAAAAAAATATTTTATTTTACTACTTTTGGAAGTCTGGAACGGATTAATTTTATTTCCAATATTTCTTATGGGGAAAATAGAATCGGATAACGATATTTTCGGCTACAGATAAGCCCTCTGGAACGGATTAATATCGCTAACCGGGGTTGACTGTATATACAGTGGAACCTGGTTTTCGTATGCCCTAGTTTGTATGTAAAACTATATTTATTCTCTATAAAATGTATTGTTTGTTAATATTTTTTAGTGTCTGGAACGGATTAATTGCATTTACATTATTTCATATTGGAAATATTAACAAAAAATACATTTTATAGAGAATAACTATAGTTTTACATACAAACTAGGACATACGAAAACCGAGGTTCCACTGTAATTTTGATTGGTTTCATTCCGGAAAGTACCTTAAAATTGAGCTCAAAGTACAGTGGACCCCCGAGTTTCGTAAACCACGGAAATCGTACATTTATGTAAGTATAATATTGTCAGTGCTTGTGGAAAAGTATTTTTGGGGGTCTGAAATAGACTAACCTACGTGACATTTTCCTTAAGAGTAAATTGTCGTAATGGCACTTGAGCAGACTTCAGGAGTGAAGTTTTTACGAAACTCGGGGGTCCACTGTAGTGGAAATGTTCGAGTTTTGCCGATGTTCAAGAGTAAACAAATGACGTCACCATCCAATAGATGTCCAACTGGCCAGTCTAATACACTGTCACGAATGGGTTGACATTATTTATACAATTATTACTCTGCTTTTGGTGTAAAACAGCGACTTTTGCAGTGTATTTTCATATGGTTTGTATGGTTGTATTCTCAATTTTTTGGTCTCATGTGATAGAATGTAAGATATATTACAGAAATAAATATAATTTTGATTATATTCATGCCGGAAAGTACCTTAAAATTAAGCTCAAAGTAGCGGAAATGTTTGATTTTTGCCAATGTTCAAGAGTAAACAAATGACGTCACCGTCCAATACATGTCCAACTTGCCAGTCTAATATGCTGTCACGAATGGGTTGACATTATTTATACAATTATTACAATAATGCAGTAGTCTGCATAACAGTAAATCTATTTTTTTGTGAATAAAAATTCAAAATGGAAAGCAAGAGGGACCTAGAGATGTGACTAATGAACAGAATTTTTTTATTTTAATGCTGGGAATGTCTGCATTGTTTATTCTGTACCCTGTTTTGAAATTAGCATCTTTTGAAATTTGTATGAAATTGGCCAAATAACCGATTTCTGACCACTTTATTAGGTAGTTGAAATAAGTGAATAGGCAGTTTCTTGTACTCAGTCAACAGAATACTAGCGAAATAGCTATGAGTTTGGTAGACTGGAACAATGGAAACGGACAAAAATAGGGCATAAAGTGGGTGAAATCGCTGATGCATAAATATCGCGTTGAGTTAAGTGTATTCTAACCTAACCACTCTGTAATCTGGCAAAATCAATAATCCGGCACCCTACAGGTCCCGATTGTGCCGGATTACTGATGGCTAACCTGTACTACAGTTTCAAAATTTGTTAGAGTAATTTTTTTAACAAAAAGACAATTATAATTAAGACCTAAACAGAAAAAAAGAACCACACATGCATGCACAGACAAACAAATACATGTTTGGCACTTTAGGAAAAACTGCAGTATAGTACAGTAGACAGTCATTTAACACGGTTTTGGTTGGCACGTTTTGGTTATATCGCTATTGAAGAATTGTGGCATATTTTTGTATAACACTGTAAAATTAATGGTTCAGTTTGCGGGAGAGGAAAAAATTTGGAGTGTCGCCCACGGGATACACTCTGCCTGGCTGTGGGTTAGACCAGTGAATCAATGGGGAGACCTACCACTATCCCCTGCCGCCACCCTCTGCCACTATCCCCAGCCGCCACCCTCTGCCACTCCCACCACCCTCCACCACCCTCCACCACCTTTGTCCCAGCCTTGGGTTCATAAGTGTGTAGGACCATCGTCTCCTAGGTAAATATGAGTTTGTGTGATGACTGACTGACTGATTGACTGACTGACTTGACTGATTTACTGACTGACTTACTGACTGATTGACTGACTGACTTGACTGATTTACTGACTGACTTACTGACTGATTTACTGACTTTACTGACTTTACTAAACTGACTTTCTGACTTGCTTACTGACTTGACTTACTGATTTGGCTTACTGACTGACTTATTGACTGACTGACTTGACTGACTTATTGACTGACTTACTGACATGACTGATTTATGCACACTCCAGTACAACCATTGACTTCAGTATCAGAACCTCTACCATCCACCTCAGCCCAGTAGGGCCACAGCATAACCTCCACAATTATCCACAAACACCAGCACCCAAAATTTAAGGTAAGAAATACTATTATTTCTGTTGCACTTGTAATCTTAAGCAGTAAAAACAACTTAATACATCACGACAATGAACTACAATTACATATTCACTTTTATTTTTGTAATATCTGTTGGTCTAAAAAAAGTTGTTTGGCTTTTTGGGGGTTCCCAGGAACATATCCCTATTATTCCCATAAGTTATTCAGTTTGTCTAACACCGTTTTAACTACCAAGACGTTTTCAGGAACGTAACTACCGTGGTAAACGACGGTCTACTGTATATCAACATTGTAAACTACAGTATAGTATATAAACATTGTAAACTACAGCATAGTACATCAACTTTGTAAACTACAGCATAGTATATCAACATTATAAACTACAGCATAGTATATTAACATTGTAAACTACAGCATAGTATATTAACATTGTAAACTACAGTATAGTATATCAACATTATAAACTACAGCATAGTACATCAACTTTGTAAACTACAGCATAGTATATCAACATTTTAAACTACAGTAGAGTGCATCAACATTGTAAACTACAGCATAGTATATCAACATTGTAAACTACAGCATAGTATATCAACATTGTAAACTACAGTATAGTATATCAACATTGTAAACAACAGCATAGTACATCAACTTCATAAACTACAACATAGTACAGTGGTACCTCGGTTAACGATGGTCCCCAAACTCACCCTTTTATGTAAGTTTATTTTTTTAAATGCTTTTGTAAGAGTATTTTTGGGGGTTCTAAAAGGACTAGTCTATTTTACATTATTCCTAATGGGGATAAATTCGTTTGGTAATGGCACTTGAACAGCATTCTGGAATGAAAAAATATTGTTAACCGAGGTACCACTGTATAGTAACCCTTTGGGGGTCGACAGGCCTTCTCGGAAACCTGTTCCTGAGGTCGAAAATTTTTTAGAAAAAAAAAATAATAATTTTTTCTTATGGAATGGTAGAGAATCTTTTTCCGATCATAACGCCACCAAAATTATGAAATTTGGTCGAAAACTAACGGAATTATGCTTTCGCGAAGTTAGCGGTATCGATGACATTTATGCATCAGCGATTTCGCCCACTTTGAGCCCTATGTTCAGCAAATTCCAATGTTTCAGTCTACTAAAATTATAGCTATTTCGCTAGAACTCCATTTCTTCTATTGATTGAGTACAAGAAATCGCCTATTTATCAATTTCAACTACCCAAAATAGTGGTCAGAAAATGGCAATTTGGCCAATTTCATACAAATTTCAAACGATGCCAATTTCAAAATAGGGTTCAGAATATACAAGGCAGACATTCCTGGCACTAAAATAACATCTTCTCTGTTCATTAGTCACGTCTCCAGGCTCCTCTTACATTACTTTTGCTTTTCATTTTGAATTTTTATTCTCACAAAAAATAAAAGATTTACTGTTATGTATACAACTGCATCATTGTAAAAATGGTATAAATAATATCAGAGCACTTGTGCATGAATATTAGACTCGCCAGTTGATGTGTATTGGACGCATGGTGTGATTTGTTTACTCTTGAACATCGTCAAAAATCGAACATTTTCGCTACTTTGAGCTCAATTTCAAGGTACTTGTCATTGTCAAACCAATCAAAATCATCTCTATTTCTGTAATATATCCTCCATTCTATCAAATGAGACCAAGAAAACGATAATACATCAATAAATACCATACGAAAATAGACTGCAAAGTTGCTGTTCTAAACAAAAAAAACGGTCAGAGTTTTTTTTTCTTTCTTTATGCAGTGTGTGGTGCAGGATTTTTTTTATACTGCGCACACTGACCACACAGACCCATTCTTTCATATGTAGGGCTACCAGTCGTTTCCCATTTAATTTGAGGCCGCTAGAATTTACGCGTACTAGTACGGCACCGACCCCTGCTCGTAAAACGTACTAGTACGGCACCGACCCCCAAAGGGTTAACATTATAAACTACAGCATAGTATATTAACATTGTAAACTACAGCATAGTATTTCAAAATTGTAAACTACAGTATAGTATATCAACATTGTAAACTACAGTATAGTATATCAACATTGTAAACTACAGTATAGTATATCAACATTGTAAACTACAGCATAGTACATCAACTTTGTAAACTACAACATAGTATATTAACATTGTAAACTACAGCATAATATATTAACATTGTAAACTACAGCATAGTACATCAACTTCGTAAACTACAACATAGTATATTAACATTGTAAACTACAACATAGTATATTAACATTGTAAACTACAGCATAGTATATTAACATTGTAAACTACAGCATAGTACATCAACTTTGTAAACTACAACATAGTATATTAACATTGTAAACTACAGCATAGCATATCAACATTGTAAACTACAGTATAGTATATCAACTTCGTAAACTACAACATAGTATATTAACATTGTAAACTACAGCATAGTATATCAACATTGTAAACTACAGTATAGTATATCAACATTGTAAACTACAGTATAGTATATCAACATTGTAAACTACAGTACAGTGGTCCCTCGGTTTTCGCCGAAAATTCGTTCCAGAATACTGCTCAAGTGCCATTACCGAACGAATTTACTTCCTTAAGAAATAATGTCACGTAGGTTAGTCTATTTCAGACCCCCAAAAATACACTTGCAACAGCACTTACGAAAATACACTTACATAAATGTTCGAGTTTGGAGATGCACGAAAACCGAGGGACCACTGTATATTATATCAACATTGTAAACTACAGTATAGTATATCAACATTGTAAACTACAGTATAGTATATCAACATTGTAAACTACAGTATAGTATATCAACATTGTAAACTACAGTATAGTATATCAACATTGTAAACTACAGTATAGTATATCAACATTGTAAACTACAGTATAGTATATCAACATTGTAAACTACAGTATAGTATATCAACATTGTAAATTTCAACATAGTATATCAACATTGTAAACTACATCATAGTACATATATATCAACATTGTAAACTACAGCATAGTATATCAACATTGTAAACTACAGTATAGTATATCAACATTGTAAACAATGAGTTAAGCAGTTAGTTATGAGGTGGGCTTACATATTACAGTATGTATGCACAGTAGGGCCCCACTTATATGGCAGGTTAGGTTCTAGGCTGCTGCCGGAAAGCAGAACGCCATTTTTTTCCACTTATAAATGCATATAAATGCCAGATAACAAGTTTACACTAATATATATTAAGTTAGCAATAGAACTAGACATTAAAAAGTAAAATACACACACAGTACACTCATTATTTACCTCAAAATATTTGTAGTCTTAACCCCTTAACTGTCCAAATGTAGATCTACGTTCTTACCGCTAGCACTCCGACCTTGATTTTCTCCATAAGAAAGCATGTAAAAAAACATAGATCTACGTTCGGAGCGCTACGCGAGAGAACGTAGATCTGCGTTTGGACAGTTAAGTAAGAAGTCAGGTGTGGTAGCCCTCCTGGCCACCCTACCCACACATAATATACTACGACGCTTAGAGCGCCCTAGAGTTATAAAATGCATATACAGTACATTCATTACTTACCTTAAAATATTTGTAGTCTTAATAGTCTTAATGTAGGGTGAAAGGTGAAAAGTATTTACATATTTGTAGAAAGTCTTGTGGGAGGTATGGCATCCCGCTTGGCCACCCCCACTTACTACAACATTTAAAGCACCCTAGAGTGATAAAATGCATATACAGTCATCCCTCGGTTTTCGATTGTCCCAGTTTTCGCCGAATTTGGTTTTCGCTGACTTTTTTCGGGGAAAATTTGTCTCAGTTTTCGCCGATTGTCTTAGTTTTCGCCGACCGTATGGGACCTGTCCACCAGTGCCGCGCACATACAAAGGCCATAGGCCTGCCACCCACGCACCCCCAGCACCTCCCATGCACATTGTCACGCAGTCTAGCATTGTTTATGCTTGAGTGAACATCACCCCAGGAGTTCATACAAAACATTTATTAACAATTCATTGTTTTTGGCCCTTGATTATTGTGTGTGACTACTAAATAAGCTACCATGGGCCTAAAGAAAGCTCCTAGTGCCAGTCCTTTGGTAAAGAAAGTGAGAAACACGATGGAGTTTAAGAGTGTAGCAGGCATGCAGGGAGTAGCATGTATGCAGGGAGTGTAGCAGGTATGCAGGGAGTGTAGCAGGCATGCAGGGAGTGTAGCATGTATGCAGGGAGTGTAGCATGTATGCAGGGAGTGTAGCAGGTATGCAGGGAGTGTAGCATGTATGCAGGGAGTGTAGCAGGTATGCAGGGAGTGTAGCAGGTATGCAGGGAGTGTAGCAGGTATGCAGGGAGTGTAGCAGGTATGCAGGGAGTGTAGCAGGTATGCAGGGAGTGTAGCAGGTATGCAGGGAGTGTAGCATGTATGCAGGGAGTGTGGCATGATGCAGGGAGTGTGGCATGTATGCAGGAGTGTGGCATGTATGCAGGGAGTGTGGCATGTATGCAGGGAGGTGGCATGTATGCAGGAGTGTAGCATGTATGCAGGGAGTGTAGCAGGTATGCAGGGAGTGTAGCATGTATGCAGGGAGTGTAGCAGGTATGCAGGGATGTGAGGTATGCAGGGAGTGTAGCAGGTATGCAGGAGTGTAGCAGGTATGCAGGGAGTGTAGCATGTATGCAGGGAGTGTAGCATGTATGCAGGGAGTGTGGCATGTATGCAGGGAATGTGGCATGTATGCAGGGAGTGTAGCAGGTATGCAGGGAGTGTAGCAGGTATGCAGGGAGTGTAGCATGTATGCAGGGAGTGTAGCACGTATGCAGGGAGTGTGGCACGTATGCAGGGAGTGTAGCAGGTATGCAGGGAGTGTAGCAGGTATGCAGGGAGGGTAGCAGGTATGCAGGGAGTGTAGCATGTATGCAGGGAGTGTAGCAGGTATGCATGGAGTGTAGCAGGTATGCAGGGAGTGTAGCATGAATGCAGGGAGTGTAGCATGAATGCAGGGAGTGTAGCATGTATGCAGGGAGTGTAGCATGTATGCAGGGAGTGTAGCATGTATGCAGGAAGTGTAGCATGTATGCAGGAAGTGTAGCATGTATGCAGGAGTGTGCATGTATGCAGGAGTGTGGCATGTATGCAGGGAGTGTAGAGGTATGCAGGGGGTGTGCAGGTATGCAGAATAGATGTATGCAGGAGTGTAGCATGTATGCAGGAGTGTAGCATGTATGCAGGGAGTGTAGCAGGTATGCAGGAGTGTAGCATGAATGCAGGAGTGTAGTATGCGGAGTAGCATGTATGCAGTGTAGCATGGCAGGTGTAGCATGTATGCAGGGAGTGTAGGTATGCAGTGTAGCAGGTTTGCAGGGAGTGTAGCAGGTATGCAGGGAGTGTAGCAGGCATGCAGGAAGTGACCCCAGATAAGGACTTGGTACCTAAATTCCTTATGGAAGGGGATTTCCCTTCCAAAAAATAGTGTCCCTTCCCTCTCCACTCCTCCCTCTCTTCCATCCAGCAACACCAATCTTCAATAAAGGTAAGTGCCACATAGAGTTCATTCATTTGTGCATGTAAATCTATCTTTAGGCCCCCCCCCAAAATTTTTTTTTTTCCAAACTTCTGGGTTTCTGGAACGGATTAATTGAATTTCCATTATTTCTTATGGGGAAAATAGTTTTGGTTTTCGCCGATTTTGGTTTTTGCCGATCCATCTGGAACGGATTAAAATCAAAAACCGAGGGATGACTGTACAGGTATCCCTCAACATTCACGTTTTCCACTTTCAAGGGCTTCACACATTCGCGAATTCCCGGCCGCCAAATTCCCAGCTGCCAAATTTCCACCCACCAAATCATATTTAAGTTTCCCGCTACCCGAGCGTCCCTACTACCTTCCTTCCGACCAGGCAGCCAGCCCGCCCACCACTCACTCACTGAGTGTTTTCTTCGTTCATTATTTGTTATTAAACTACAGTATAACATGTATGTAGTACTATATAGTACAATATTTAACTATGTTTTCATACGTTTTATGATTGTTCATTGTTCAATAGGTTAAGGAAGCAGTAAGTAATGAATGTACTAAATAAAGGTTATCTATCTATTACATATATTCCAAATTGATATCAGAAACATGATAAATACCCTAGAACTGTAATAAAGATGCTGAAATGAATAATATATGCCATATTATATGAGGGGTAAGAGAGCAGGCACAGACCGCCACCATATGAGATGTTTACATCAGGGTAAACATGTCTAAATCACTCTTGTTATAAGAACAAATGCAAAAATAGCATTTATTATTTTTAGAATAATAATAATTTATAATAATTGATCTGGAACACTTTAAATGTCATCAGTATTTGGTAGCTGACATTTAGAGCACTCCACAGCAATTATTATTAATTATTATTATTAATATTAATATTATTATTTTCTTACAATATATTGTAGGGAAATAATAATAATAATTATAATAATTAATAATAATTGCTGTGGATTATTATTATAATCAAATAGAAGCGCTAAACCACAGAATTGCTGTGGAGTGCTCTAAATGTCAGCTACCAAATACTGATAACATTTAACCCTTAAACTGTCCACACGTAGATATACGTTCACTCGCGTAGCTGACCGAACGTAGATCTACGTTTTTTTTTCAAATGCTTTTAACCTTGCCACGATAAGCCTGAGTTGCCTAGAGATTAGAGAATGGGTCTGTGCACTCAGTGTGTGTAGTATTACAAAATGTGGGAATGACGAACAAAAGGCACTCTTCATTTTAAAGAAAAAGAAAAATTTATTTTTTTCTCAAAATACTCGGTCAGCTACACGAGTGAACGTATATCTACGTGTGGACAGTTTAAGGGTTAAAGTGCTCCAGATCAATTATTATAAATTATTATTATTCTAAAAACAATAAATGCTATTTTTGCATTCATACCATACATTTTATCATTATTCCATTTGCTTTAGTGCTTGCAACTGCTAAATAAGCCACCATGGGCCCAAAGAAAGCTCCTAGTGCCAGCTCTTTGCTAAAAAATGCGAGAAACACGATAGAATTAAAAAAAGAACACACCAGACAGGGTACTTCCCCACACCAGGAAGGGTACTTCCCCACACCAGGCAATGTACTTCCCCCACACAAATCAGCCAGGGTACTTCCCCACACCAGGCAGGGTACTTCCCCACACCAGGCAGGGTACTTCCCCACACCAGGCAGGATACTTCCCCACACCAGGCAGGATACTTCCCCACACAAATCAGCCAGGGTACTTCCCCACACCAGGCAGGGTACTTCCCCACACCAGGCAATGTACTTCCCCACACAAATCAGCCAGGGTACTTCCCCACACCAGGCAGGGTACTTCCCACACCAGGCAGGATACTTCCCCACAAAAATCAGCCAGGTTACTTCCCCACACCAAGCTCAAACAAATGTCTTATTTTTGGGTAAATCTTTTATTTTAGGTTAATATAGACATTTTCATTACTCCATCTATGATATTTTCTTCAAAATTATATAAGAAACATGTTACATATCATATAGCATATAAACATTGATACAATGTTTATATGCTATCTAGTGGTGAGTTGGGTGGAGAGTAAACATTATGTTTTCTCTGATGCAGCGTTAGAGAAAACTGTAAATCTGGTGTCTGGTGCAGTAACCGCCCATCATACGCGTTTGTTTACAATTCTCGGCATGAATTATTCATTACTTCTCCCTTTGTTTATGATGGCATCTAAAGGTAGTTGTTAGAAATGATTAAACTCAGTGAACATGGTAATAATATGGCTGTGTAGTGTAATAATATGGCTGTGTAGTGAAGCCCCAGGTGGGGGCTACATACGTGTACCTACGTCTACAGGCTACCTACACTGAATTCCTACAAATAAATATTACACACCTCTCTCCCTACATTAAGACTAACAAATATTTTAAAGTAAGTAATGAATGTACTGTGGCAGTAAAAGACAAAGAAGGGAAGTAACCCCGGAAAAGGACTTGGTACTTGAAGTCTATGGAAAGGAATTCCTATTCCAAACAATAGTAACTCTTAAATCCTCTACCCTCCTCCTGTCTTCCACACATCAATAACTCTGAAATAAAGGTAAGTGTCAAGTTATTACTGTTTTATACTTCGTCTCATTGTTTCTGTGTAGATAAATGTACATTTTATGTAAAAAAAGATATTTTTTTAAATACTTTTGGATGTCTGGAACAGATTAATTTGATTTACATTATTTCTTATGGGGAAAATTGTTTTGAAAATCGTCCATTTTGAAAATAGGCGGATTCTCAGGAACGGATTAATCATGATTTTCAAGGGTCCACTGTATATATATATATATATATATATACAGTAGGGCCCCGCTTTACGGTGTTTTGCTAATACAGTGGACCCCCGGATTACGATGGTGTCAGACAATGATAAATTCGGAAGACGATACATTTTTCCGTAAAAATAATGGTTCGGTAAACGATGATCCACTCGGAAAACACTATTCATCTTGGATGCGTACACGGCACAACGCTCCATCCAGAGTCAGTGTGCCATTGTTTACCAGCGAGAGAGCGCCGCCCCCGCCACTCACGCATTCATACCATACATTTTGTCATTATTCCATTGTTTCTAGTGCTTGCAACTGCTAAATAAGCCACCATGGTCCCAAAGAAAGCTTCTAGTGCCAGCCCTGTGGTAAAGGGCTGAGAGGGGAGAATGTGTCTTCTTTAGTGATTCAGTGATTCTATGATATGTTATGATACTAAAGCAGCAGGAGTTGATAAAGGCTATAGCACCAGCCAGCGATAAAGTGTAGCATTGAAAGTGTAGCAAGTAAGTTAAGCGATTAAGCGATAGAAAAATGACGACACGGAACTTAACTCCTCCAATGTTGTTGGAGTTATATAGGGCGACTGACAACACCGCCGTGTGTTTGGCGGCCATCACTATTTAAGGCGTATCTTTCAGTGGCCCTTATACACCCAACAACAAACACCACAACACCAGTCCTCGCATTCGTAATGATATTTTATTCATTCTAGAGTATATGTCATGTTTCTATGTTATTAACCCTTTGGGGGTCGACAGGCCTTCTGAGGAAAGTGTTCCTGGGGTCGAAAAATATTCGGAAAAAAAAAATTATTTTTTCTTATGAAATGATAGTTTTTTTTTCTGAATCTAAATAGCTAAACAAAAAAATTTTGCAATCAATACTTACGGAGATATGGAGGCTTCAGGTTGACCCAAAATGATCCGATGATAGCAACATCGGCGACTTCCAGTTGGCCGGTAATTTTTTTTTTTTTTTTTTTTTAAGTTGTTTTCTAATGAAATTTAATTTTTTTTTTCAAATAACTTTTATGGACTGTGAGACCAATATAAGTGCTGTTTTTTCAAATATTCACTTGCTATTTCTTATAAAATAATGCCACAAAGTTTGTTATCACTAGTTTGTTTACAAAACATATTTACAACAATGTACAATTATGTTTATAACTATTGTTCAATCATATATATACACATATTGAGTCACTGCACATGTTTCTAGAAGTTCTGCAGCCTGTGGAAGTCTCTGAAACATGGTTCTATGCACAGTGGTGTTTCACATTCCACACACATAAAACGAGTGTCTTTGCGTTTCTGTGGGCGTCTTTTTGTATGTGCACAGACATAACACCTCTTCTGAGCCTTTTTCTTGCAAGCAGTAGCAGGCAGTTTTGTTAGGAAGTGTTCACTACCAAGCCTCAGACGAGAGGGTAGTTGTTGGTAATTTTGTGGGCGGTTTTCTATTGCAGGTGGTGTTTCTTGGTACTTGGTGATTATTTGCCTGATAACAGACAAACAAAATTCGCCATATGGTGGTTTGTTTGTGGTCTTCAACTTATAAATATTATAAGCATTGAGCATGGAAATGTCCAGAATGTGAAAAAAGAGTTTTATGTACCACTTATAACTCTTTCTAACACAATCAGCAAACCCAATCTGCATGTCACATTTGTCCACTGAATGCATATTGAGAGTGTAGTCCATCACAGCTGCAGGTTATAGAATGGGTTCATCGGTCTCTCTATTCATCCTCCCACTGGCTGCCATTTTATTAGGGTGAATTGATGACAACAGTGTGACATCTCGTTTGTCATGCCACCGAAATGCCATGATATCATTGGCAGTAAACGCCTGCACCTCACCTGTACGAGGGCCTGCACTGAACCTAGGCATATGCTTACGATTTGCATGCACTGTACCGCACACATCTGTCAAGTTCACTCGCAAAAAATCAATGAGGGAGGGGCTTGTGTACCAGTTATCAGTATATAATATATGCCCCTTGCCAAGATATGGTTCCATCATTGTTCTAACCACATCACCAGAGATACCCAGTAACTTACTGGTATCTTTCAATGTATTACTTCCAGTGTACACAATACAGGTATCCCTCAACTTTCACGTTTTCTACTTTCGCGGGCTTCACACACTCGCGAATTCCCGGCCGCCAAATTCCCAGCTGCCAAATTCCCACCCACCAAATCATATTTAAGTTTCCCGCCACCCGAGCGTCCCTTCTACCTTCCCTCCGACCCAGAAGCCAGCCCACCCACCACTCACTCACTCACTGAGTGTTTTGTTTGTTCATTATTTGTTATTAAACTACAGTATAACATGTATGTAGTACTATATAGTACAATATTTTACTATGTTTTCATGCGTTTTATGATTGTTCATGGTTCAATAGGTTAAGGAAGCAGTAAGTAATGAATGTACTAAATAAAGGTTATCTATCTATTACATTTATTCCTAATTGATATCAGAAACATGATAAATACCCTAGAACTGTAATAAAGATGCTGAAATGAATAATATATGCCATATTATATGAGGGGTAAGAGAGCAGGACCGCCGCCATATGAGATGTTTACATCAGGGTAAACATGCCTAAATCACTCTTGTTAAAAGAACAAATGCAAAAATAGCATTTATTATTTTTATAATAATAATAATTTATAATAATTGATCTGGAACACTTTAAATGTCATCAGTATTTGGTAGCTGACATTTAGAGCACTCAACAGCAATTATTATTAATTATTATTATTTATAATTATTATTTCCCTACAATATATTGTAGGGAGATAATAATAATAATTATTATTATTAATATTAATATTATTTTCTTACAATATATTGTAGGGAAATAATAATAATATTATTATTATAATCAAAATAATAATAATAATAATAATAATAATAATTGCTGTGGAGTGCTCTAAATGTCAGCTACCATATACAGATCAATTATTATAAATTATTATTATTATAAAAACAATAAATGCTATTTTTGCATTTGTTCTTACGACAGGAGTGATTTAGGCATGTTTACCCTGATGTAAACATCTCATATGGCGGCGGTCCTGCTCTCTCACCCCTCATATAATATGGCATATATTATTCATTTCAGCATCTTTATTACAGTTCTAGGGTATTTATCATGTTTCTGATATCAATTTGGAATAAATGTAATAGATAGATAACCTTTATTACTAATATTAGTGTAATTACACAACATTTTATTAGCAATAAGGCTAACATCCATCACCCATGACGACTCACCAGACACTGAATGTTACTGCGCCTCTCCCTCCCTCCAATAGCTCCTCCCACTTCGTAACGATGTTAGATGGTGAATTTAATGTATTTTACTGTAAGCTTAACTCGTTGTATGTGTATTTTACTTTTTATTGTTTTCTGTAATATATGAGTTATGCAAATTAAAATAAAGTTATGAAGTTGGAGTTTCATTTTTTGTTCTAATGTATACATATATAATTCAACATTTGGCATCATTACAAAGTGGGCGGAGCTACAACAGAGGCAGAAGAAGCAGTGTCAGTAACTTGATTCCCCATGACACTTCACAACACTATAAAATATGTATTGTATAATTATACTATTACAGGCCTCCCTTCACAGCCAGCTCATGTCAAAATAACATGTATATAGTACATTATTTTACGATGTTTATATGTGTTTTATGATTGTTCATGGTTCAATAGGTTAAGGAAGCAGTATTGTATTATATTTCCCTACAATATATTGGGGCACCAAACATTCGCGATTTTTCAACATTCACGAGGCTCTTGATCCCCTAACCCTCGCGAATGTTGAGGGATACCTGTAATATCCAATACAAGACCACTGTAGCAATCACAAAGCACAAACAACTTTATACCAAAGCGTTTCCTCTTGCTTGGTATATACTGCTTGAATGACAGTCCACCTTTGAACAGAATCAGTGACTCGTCAATAACAAGCTTCCTGAAGGGATAAAAATACATATTGAAGTTCTCTTTCAGATACAGAAACACATTCCTAATCTTATATAACCTGTCGGTTCTGTCAGGCCTGGTTTTGTCTGAAAAATGCAACATGCGTAGAAGTAGCACAAATCGATTCACTGCTATAATAACACTGAAAGCTGGTGTTGCAATCAATCTGTCTGTTGACCAATATGATTTGATACGGTGCTTATAGACATGCGGCATAAGCATTATTGTGGCAAAGAAAAGATACATCTCTGCCACAGTTGTCTCCTTCCACTGGTGTAGACGTGATTTTGGTGAAAGAATCGTGTTTGCCATTGTGTAATCGAAGTATCTGTTGCTTTCTCTGATAATAATGTCTATCAGGGGTTCGTCAAAGAATAACTGGAAACATTCCAGTTCAGTGGCATTGTTCCCAAGTGGACAAGATGGGCGTAATCCACTGTGACTTTCATCAAACTGATGGGGATTGGGAATAAAATTGTCAGCTTCCTGCCAATCCCAGGTGCGGTCTGCTGGTGGGTACTGGATATTTACAGGTGGTTGTGGGGGTTGTGGAAGTGGAGGTTGTAGTTGTGGGGGTTGGTGGGTGGGTGAGGGTTGCCTTTGTTGTAACTGAGCTGAGTCAGCGGCGTGGGTGCCAGCATGGTCCACTGCTGGTGCCTCGCGCGCTGCACCACCACCACCACTACCAGTTGCATGTACATTTCTCATACCAATTGCAACGCTATCATCATCATTTTCACTATCACTTCCTGTTGTATGCCCACGGGATGTACTCCAAGATGTACTCTTAACCCTTGGAAGAGCATATGGCACACTACCAGAGCGCATATACCGTCGTATATACTGATGCTTCACTGGTGAATATTCCTCTTCACTCGCGCTACTGGAACTATTTCGAAGGGCTTGGAGTTCATAGTCACTATCAGTATCATCACCATTGCTCACATCTGAGTCTGGGACATTAGAAAATAGGAGTTTCCACCTTTGTTCTGGTACAACTGGCCGTGAACAAGACGCCACAGCACCAGAGGTGGACGGCTGTGGGTCGTCTGGGTTTTCCTCACTTATACCGGTATTATGGTCACTAGTTTCGGTCACAACAGCCTCAAACCCTTGAAAGTCACCTTCACTAACACCCTCATCACTGTTAGAACTGTCACTGATGAATAAAAGTGTCCTAATTCGCTGAGGAGTAAGGTGTTTCTTGCTGCGAAGCATGGTGGAGAAGGTGTACTGAAATGGTGTTCCCACAATGCACCACTGGGTGCCCAATTTTTTTCCTACTGCGCACACTGACCGCGCAGACCCATTCTCTCATCCCTAGGCCTACCAGCTGTTTCCCGCTTAATTTGAAGCCGCTAGAATTTACGCGTACTAGTACGGCACCAACCCCTGCTCGTTAAACGTACTAGTGCGGCACCGATCCCGAAAGGGTTAATATTGTTTATTATGTCATATTAGATGAATTGTGATAGATAAATAAGCCATAGAGTTTATATTAGTGTCATTTTGAAGGACTATCTTGTCCTGTTCACAAACACCTTCCCCTGTCGCCGGCACAATTCCAAACATTCGCCAGAAACAGAACTCTGGAACACTTTTTTGAGCGACAGGGGTCCAGTGACTCTCAAGCTGGTCCTAGTGGCATTAAAAAACAAAGAAGGGAAGTAACCCAGGAAGAGGACTTGGTACCTGAAGTGGTAATGGAAGGGGATTCCCCTTCCAAAAACTAGCAACTACTCCTTCCTCTCCCCTCCTTCCATCTTCCACACATCAACAACTCTTCAATAAAGGTAAGTGTCAAGTTATTACTGTTTTATGTACAGTAGATCATCATTTAGCACGAGATTATGTTGCACGTTATGGGTATTGCACGATTGAAGAATTGCGGCACATTATTATCTAACACGGGAGGGGAAAAAATTTTGAGCGCACGGTAGCCCGCGGTGGGTTAAACCATTGAGTCAGTGGGGGTCCTACTGAGGGTGGCTATGAGCCACATCAAGTGTTTAATGCTGATGAGACAAGTGTTTTCTGGAAGAAAATGCCAACATGAACTTATTTCAGTCAGCAAGAGAAAAGTGCACCAGGCTTCAAGACAGCAAAGGATCGCTTCACCTTGCTCCTTTGCGGTAATGCATCAGGTGATTTCAAGTGTAAGCCCATGGTTATTTACCGCTCTAAGAATCCTCATGCTTTGAGGAAAAGGGAATTTGTTTTTCCTTCCCACAAACTGTAAGTAAGTTTATTCAGGTATACAGAGATACAGTTACATTGGTTATCATACATAGCAGCATATGTGTAGAGAACCTAGGATAACCCAAAAAATTCACAGAATGGAAATAAGTCACTCTGACTTTTTTGTGTTATCCTAGGTTCTCTACACATATGCTGCTATGTATGATAATCTTTGTAACTGTATCTGTGTATACCTGAATAAACTTGCAGGAAGAAAAAACAAATAACCATTCCCTCAAGCGGCCGGTGCTAATGTTGTGGAACAGCGGGGGAGACCACCCGCCTTCCCCTGCTACCCCCCCACAACACCCCACCATTCCAGCATTCGTATTCCATACGCGTCAAAAAAAGTCCACTGCTACAAGCCAGCTGTGTTTGTGAAGAATAAGAGAGAGTGAATTATGTTTTGATCTTTAAATTACTGTATCTTGTATCTGCCAAGCAATCATGACACACCCAATAGGCATACCAGTGTTGCTCAAAGTGGCAAGAAAGGGAAGATAGGGATGATGACAGGGGCAGGGTGTTAGTGGTTGGAAGGGAAATCCCCCTCCAAAAGGACTTCAGGTAACAAATCCCTCCCTGGGGTTACTTCCCTTCTTGGTCTTTTAATGCCACTAGGACCAGCTTGAGAGTCACTAGAACTCTTCTTAGAAAAATAACTGTCCAGAGTCCTCTGTTTCTGGTGACCCTTTAATACTTTCCTGAAGTGCAACATGGCTCTGTCACTGAAGTGGTTGCACAGAAGGCTCATTTCAGCTTGCACACACAATTTATTCTTGTCAACACTGTGTTTCTTGAAGGGTCTGGGATTTTCTGAGTGATACACCAGTAAAGGCTTCACTTTAAAATCACCACTGGCATTGGCACACATCATAAGAGTTAGCCTGTCTTTCATAGGCTTGTGTCCTGGCTGTGCCTTTTCCTCCTGAGTAATGAAGGTCATGTTGGGCATTTTCTTCCAAAACAGGCCCGTTTCATCACAATTAAACAATTGTTGGGGTTCAAATTTTTCAGAGTCTATGAACACTTGGAATTCCTGCACAAATTTTTCAGCTGCACGTTTGTCTGAGCTGGCTGCCTCACCATGCCTCACAACACTGTGTATGCCAATACGTTTCTTAAACCTATCAAACCAGCCTTTGCTGGCTTTAAAATCACTCGCCTCACCACTGGTTGCAGGCATTGTCTTGACAAGATCTGCGTGCAACTTCCTTGCCTTTTCACAAATTATCGCCATGGAAATACTATCTCCCGCTATCTGTTTTTCATTGATCCACACCATCAGTAACTTCTCAACCTCATCCACTGTTTTCGATCTTTGTTTCGTTAACAAATTAATCCCTTTTGCAACATTAGCTTCCTTGATCTCATTTCTCTTTGCCAGGATAGTGCCGATAGTAGATGCACTTTTCTTGTACATCATGGCAAGATCACTCAGACGTACGCCACTCATATTATTCAACAATCTCCTTCAGTTCGATGGTGTTCCTCACTCTCTTTACCACTGGGGTGCCACTAGGAAGCTTCTTTGGACCCATGGTGACTTATTTCACAGTGACCACCAAAAAATACACCAACTGTATTGTGAATGTTTGAAAGAGCACGCTGGGTAATGTTCTCTCAATGGTAAACAACGCTACACTGGCGTCTTGCGCAGGCATAGGCCAGGCGCAGAGCAGGCGGACACGTCTAATACGTTTCGCTAACCGAGTTTTTTCACTATCTGATACCGAAAAAAGCTTTCGGTAAACAATTTTTTCGTTAACTAAACCTTTCGTTAACTAAACCTTTCGTTAACCGAGGGTCCACTGTATTAGACAAGACATAACCTGTGGCCGTAAAGTGTTACTTTGTGCACATAAAAAGATGTAAACATAAGTTTGTGTGACTGACTGACTGGACTGACTTACTGACTGACTGGACTGACTTACTGAATGACTTGACTGACTTACTGAATGACTTGACTGACTTACTGAATGACTTGACTGACTTACTAAATGACTTGACCTACTTACTTGAATGACTTGACCGACTTACTGAATGACTTGACTGACTTACTGAATGACTTGACTGACTTACTGAATGACTTGACTGACTTACTGAATGACTTGACTGACTTACTGAATGACTTGACTGACTCGACTCAATGACGTGACTGACTGACTTACTGAATGACTTGGCTGACTGACTTACTGAATAACTTGACTGACTTACTGAATGACTTGACTGACTTACTGAATGACTTGACTGACTGACTTACTGAATGACTTGACTGACTGACTTACTGATGACTTGACTGATTGACTTACTGAATGACTTGACTGACTGACTTATTGAATGACTTGACTGACTGACTGACTTACTGAATGACTTGACTGACTGACTTACTGAATGACTTGACTGACTTACTGAATGACTTGACTGACTTACTGAATGACTTGACTACTTACTGAATGACTTGACTGACTTACTGAATGACTTGACTGACTGACTTGACTGACTGACTTAGACTGACTTGACTGACTGACTTAGACTGACTTGACTGACTGTCTTACTGACTGACTTGACTGAATGACTTGACTACTTACTGAATGACTTGACTGACTTACTGAATGACTTTATTAAAGTTAGAGACACTGAGTACAACCATCGACTTCAGTTCCAGAACCTCCACTATCCACCTCAGCCCAGTAGGGCCACAGCATAACTCTCCACTCTCTTTACAATCATCCACAAACACCAGCACCCACAATTTAAGGTAAATACTATTATTTCTGTTACATTTGTAGTCTTAAACAGTAAAAACAACATAATACATCACGATAATGAACTACAATTACATATTCTCTTTTATTTTTGTAAGATCTGTAGGTCTAAAACAACTTGTTTGGCTTTTTGTGGACTCCCAGGAACGTAACCCTATTTTTCCCATAAGTTCTTTTAATTATCTAACACGATTTTAGCTAACACAACGTTTTCAAGAACGTAACTACCGTGCTAAATAAGGGTCTGCTGTACAATACAGCAATGGAGGCTGGGCGTTTGGCGGGCTAGCTCCGGGATTTTCAAGGATAGCTCCTGATCAAAGAGACTGACCAGGTCACGACTGCACAGGACTCTGTGTAAATTGTCTAGGAAGATTCCAAAGCAGCGAGAGGACATCCCAGTGCATCGTTTCAGCGTAAACAGTGGAAGTTTGTGAGGGTTGGGGCTGAGAGTGTCCTAAGTCAGGCGGAAGCAGCCTCCTCCCCCACGCCTGCCGGGGGGGGGGGGAGGGGGCGGGGTGTGTTGGCTGCCCAGTGTTTGGTGAACAGTGACCCTCTCATAACCCCTCACCCCTGTTCCTCACCCACCCAACTCCCAGCGTCGGCGATGGCGGGGGGGTGTGCGGGGATCGCGGGAGCTTCCACTGCAGGGACAGCGCCGTGGAATTTGACTACGAGGCAGCTGTCAGGTGTGCCACAGGCGGTGTGCACTCGGTTCCTCAGGCTTCGGCATCCGTGCGCACGGTGGATGCCTTGGAGCCCGGGGGGATCCATGTGGGAGCAGCCAGCAGCGCCTCTCAGCGGACGGAAGGCCTGTGATCTGCAATCAAATTGGCGTCCACCTGGGATCTGCAATCAAACTAGCGTCCACCAGGACGTTGATAAGTCCCCAGGGCTGCTCTCCCTCGGGCTGCTAGCGATGGTGCTCCTGCTGCTGTTTGCAATGGCTGTCTGGCTGTCCTGCCGAAGAGGGACAGGCACCTTGCAACATCTGTTGTTGGGGCAATGGATGCATTCCCTAGAATATTGCTCATTACTCTGTCATTTGTTTACCATGTATGGACGTGTTTATGATTCATTACCTTTGTAACTGTCATGAGTGTGGCCAGCTTTACTTGGAGCTCATTACCTTTGCAACTTGTCATGATTGTGACCAGCTCTACCTGGAGCTCATTACCTATGCAACTTGTCATGATTGTGACCAGCTCTACCTGGAGCTCATTACCTTTGCAACTTGTCATGATTGTGACCAGATCTAGTTCATTACCGCTGTAACTTGTTCAGCTATCAAAACTTTGGAGTCCAGTCTCTGGACCAATTATGTACCTCTGTAATCAAAACAAACAAACAAACAAATTTTATTTCATTGCAGGTTACATGGGTATCGGAAGTTACAATGTAAATTGAGTGCAAGGAGAGCCACTGACATGCCATGGCATTAGGGGCAGCTTATTCTAGTCCTTAAAAACTATGTACTTAATATTAGAGAAATTTATTGAGTTTATTCTAGTTAAAAATTATTTTCAAAATTACAATATGATGAAATTTTACTGTTTAAATTATTATATAATGATATTAGATCTTAGATTGTTACAGGTGTTGAGATTCTTGAATGATAATATGGAATTGAGATTATCTTAAGGAAAATAACATTGAGCATTTTTGACATTAACTTATAATATGAGTAGGGGGTAACATAATAGTAACATATTATTAAAATTGAGATTATCGTATAGGAAAGTAACAATGAGCATTTTTCAAAATAGTTTATAGCATGATCATTTTTTTTTTTTTTTTTTTCTGAATAATTTCAAAAGGTACAAAGTTACTGAAAATTCAGTTGCCAACTTAATGTGCATCAAGACATTTCTTGAAATATTTGCATAAATATAAAAAATTCTGTGTCTGTTTGGCTCATGGTCCATTAAAGTTGGTGAGGAGAGTTTTGAGCAGAGGGTTTATATTAGAGTGTAAAGTTTTATATATGTAGTAGGCACAAGAGTAAGTATGAATGTTTTTACGGTGAGTAGTTTGAGACTTTTGAATATTGGTGGAGTATGCTGTCTAGAGTGGGAATTTGTTATCATTCTGACTGCGGCCTTTTGTTGTGTTATGAGTGGTCTAAGGTGATTTAACGTTGTTGATCCCCATGCACAGATTCTATAGGTGAGATACGGGTAGATAAGTGAATGATATAGTGCAAGGAGAGCTGATTGAGGTACATAATAGCGTATCTTTGATAATATGCCTACTGTCTTCGAGATTTTCTTGGAAATTTGTTGTATATGTGTTTGGAATTTAAGGCTACTGTCAAGGTGGATTCCTAGGAATTTTCCCTCTGTGAGTCTTGTGATGGGTGTACCATTAAGTGTTATGTTAAGTGGAACATTTGTGACTTTGCTTCCAAACTGTATGAAGTAGGTCTTGTCAGTATTGAGAGTAAGCTTGTTAGTCGTCATCCATGTTGATATTTTCTGTAATTCGGCATTAACAGTGTTGGCCAGTATAACTGGATTTGGGTGAGAGAAGACATATGTTGTGTCATCTGCAAATAAAATGGGTTTGAGTAGTTGTGATGCATTCGGTAGGTCATTTATGTAAATGAGGAATAGGAGTGGCCCCAGGACACTTCCTTGAGGGACTCCGACTGTAATTGGTTGTGTGGAAGAGTTCGCTCCATTTGTGTACACGTATTGGCTTCTGTTGGTGAGGTATGATTTTAGGTAGTTGAGTGGGTGCCCCCTTATACCATAGTGTGCTAATTTTGTGAGCAGTAAATCATGGTCGACTGTATCAAAAGCTTTGCGGAGATCAATGAAGATTCCCAGTGGGACTTCTTTTTTCTCAAGTGCTGTATATATTAACTCCAACATGTGCGTAATAGCATCGTTTGTGCTCTTGTTTGTCCTGAATCCAAATTGACAGGGGTTGAGTACATTGTGTGAGACGAGGTAGGAATAGATTTGTCTATGAATTAATTTTTCGAAGATTTTAGAAAGCAATGGTAAATTAGAAATTGGTCTATAATTATTCAGGTCTGTTTGATCACCTCCTTTGTTGACTACCGCCCACAGGATGGGTATGGGGTGCATAATAAAGATATTAAACTAAAACTGTACAATATTAAATTTATAAATTTACATTTAAAATAACATTTACAGTGGACCCCTCGCTATTTGAACATAATCCATTCCAGGAGCTTGTTCTTAACACAAAATGTTCGAAAGGTGATTTAATATTTCCCATAACAAATAATGGAAATACAATTAATCCGTTCCAGAAACCCAAAAATATTAAAAAATAATATATTAATGAAATTAATTATATTTCTACATACACAAAAGAATTACATACTACTAAAAGTATTAGTAAATAAATGCATGTATTTTTACTTTCCTTTATTGAAGATTGTTGATGGCATATGGAAGATAGGGAGGAGGAGGGAGGGAGGGAGGGGTTAGTGTTTGGAAGGGGAATCCCCCTCCAAAAGGACTTCAGGTATCAAAGCCCTATCTGGGGTTTCTTCTCTTTTTGGTCTTTTAATCCCACTAGGACTAGCTTGAGAGTCACTGGACACTTTAACAAAATAACTGTCCACAGTCCTCTGTTTCTGGTTCCTCTTTAACATTTTCCTGAAGTAGGACATTGTTTGGTCACTGAACATGCTGCTGTTATGGCTTGTTTGAGCTTGCTCAGGGTGGTATTTTTCAACAAAACTTTGCAACCTATTCCACATTGTACACATCTCCTTAATCTCTGAAGAAGGCATCTTCTTCTGTCCCTCTTCCTCCTCCTCCTCCCATGAATCAATAGCCTCAAATCTGGTCTTATGCTCTTCCATTTCCAGCTGTTACAGCTCTTCAGTTGTAAGCTCTACCCTGTGGTCCTCCACCAACTCTTCCACATCCTCGCCACTCACCTCCAAACCCAGGGACTTGCTTAATGCCACAATACCTTCCACAACAGGCTCAGGGTCGTCAGGGTCAGGGTCAGCCTCAAACCCTTCAAAATCCCTCTGTTGGACACAACCTGGCCACAATGGTCTTCAAGCAGAGTTCAAAGTCCTGGAAGTCACTCCCTCCGAAGCCTTACCTATAAGGCCTATGCAGTTGTAGATATTGAAGTGATTCTTCCAGAACTCTCTTAAGGGTCAATTGAGTGTCTGAGATCACTTCAAAGCACTTTTGAAACAATGCTTTTGTGTAGAGTTTTTTGAAGTTACAGATGACCTGCTGGTCCATGGGCTGGAGGAGAGGAGTGGTGTTAGGAGGCAAGAACTTCAGTTTTATAAATTTGAAGTCTTCACACAGTAGGTCTTCAATGATTTGAGGATGTGAAGGAGCATTGTTCAGTAACAGGAGGCACTTGGGATCCAATCCCTTTTCCTGTAGGTATTTTTTCACACTGGGGCCAAACACTTCATGGATCCACTCACTGAAAAGTTGCTTTGTGACCCAGTGCATTCTGACTAGATCTCCACAAGACCACAAGACACACAATTTACTCTTCACAACATTGTATTTCTTGAACACACTGGGATTTTCTGAGTGATACACCAGTAAAGGCTTCAATTTAAAATCCCCAGTAGCATTACTGCACTACATGAGAGTTAGCCTGTCTTTCATAGGCTTGTGTCCTGGCAGTGCCTTTTCCTCCTGAGTAATGTAGGTCCTGTTGGGCATTTTCTTCCAAAACAGGCCTGTTTTGTCACAATTGAACACTTGTTCAGGTTTCAAATTTTCAGTCTTTATGTAGTCCTGAAACTTGTTTAAGAATTTTTCAGCTGCACGTTTGTCTGAACTGGCAGCCTCACCATGCCTTACCACATTATGTATGCCACTACGCTTTTTAAATCTCTCAAACCAGCCTTTGCTGGCTTTAAATTCACTACCACTACAATCAACACTGGTTGCAGGCATTTTCTTTAAAAGATCGGCATGCAACTTCCTTGCCTTTTCACAAATGATTGACTCCGACACACTATTACCCGCCAACTGTTTATCCTTGATCCACACCAGCAACAACTTCTCAATCTCTTCTATTATTTGTGGTCTATTTTTGGCTCGCACAGTAACACCTTTTGCAACATCAGCTTCCTTGATTTGTTCCTTCTTAAGCAGGATAGAAGCGATAGTTGACCTGTTTTTGTCATATATCCTGGCAAGGTCAGACATTCGCACAACACTCGTATTTTTTATTATTTCCTTCTTCGTGTCTATGGTGTTTCTCACTCTCTTCATCCGAGGGGTACCACTAGGAACTTTCTTGGGACCCATGGTAGCTTATTTCACACTCACTTAATGAACAAACTCCAAACAATTATAATTAAGTGTGAAATGTCTGGATGAGCGTGCAGGGTATTGTTCTCTCAAGTGCAAACAACGCGGGACTGGCTCTCCACGCCTGTCAATATCGATTTTCTTGTTCTAATGACGATATGTTCTATTGCCGAGCGTTCGAATAGCTAGGGTCCACTGTACTTAACTTTATTGAAGAGACTTGCTGGCATCTGGAAGATAGGGAGGAGGAGATGGGGAGGGAGCACTCATTGTTTGGAAGGGGAATCCCCCTCCAAAAGGACTTCAGGTAACAAGTCCCTCTCTGGGGTTACTTCCCTTCTTTGTCTTTTAATGCCACTAGGACCAGCTTGAGAGTCACTGGACCCCTGCCTCCAAAAATAACTGTTCAGAGTGCTCTGTTTCTGGCGCCTCTTTAACATGTTCCTAAAGTGCAGTATGGCTCTGTCACTGAACTGGTTGCAGAGATGGCTTATTTCAGCTTGCTCAGGGTGAAATTGTTCAACGAAACTTTGCACCTCATTCCACATTGAACAAATTTCCTTAATCTGTGAAGAAGGCACCTCCAGTCTATCTTCCTCCTCCTATGAATCAGTTTCCTCTACTTTGGTCTGATGCTGTTCCAGATAAAGCTCTTGCAGCTCTTCAGTGGATAGCTCTACCCTGTGGTCCTCCACCAACTCTTCCACATCCTCGCCACTCACCTCCAATCCCAGGGACTTGCCCAATGCTACAATACCTTCTACAACAGGCACAGGGTCGTCAGGGTCAGGGTCAGCCTCAAACCCTTCAAAATCCCTCTGTTGGACACAACCTGGCCACAATTGTCTCCAAGCAGAGTTCAAAGTCCTGGAAGTCACTCCCTCCCAAGCATTACCTATAAGGCTTATGCAATGGAGGATACTGAAGTGATCTTTCCAGAACTTTCTTAGGGTCAACTGAGTGTCCGAGGTCACTTCAAAGCACTTTTGAAACACTGCTTTTGTGTAGAGTTTTTTGAAGTTAGAAATGACCTGCTGGTCCATGGGCTGGATGAGAGGAGTGGTGTTAGGAGGCAAGAACTTCACTGTGATGAAACTGAACTCATCAGACAAAAAGTCTGCCAAGTTGTGAGGAGGAGCAGGAGCATTGTCCAGTACCAGGAGGCACTTGAGTCCCAATTTCTTTTCCTGTAGGTATTTTTTCAACTGGGGCCAAACACTTCAGTGAACCATTCCAGGAAAATTTGCTTCGTGACCCATGCCTTAGTGTTAGCCTTCCAAAACACACAATTTACACTTGTTGACATTGTTTTTCTTGAACACTCTGGGATTTTCAGAGTGATACACCAGTAAAGGCTTCACTTTAAAATCCCCACTAGCGTTACTACACAACATGAGAGTTGGCCTGTCTTTCATAGGCTTGTGTCCTGTCAGTGCCATTTCCTCCTGAGTAATGTAGGTCCTCTTTGGCATTTTATTTCAAAAGAGGCCTGTTTCATCACAATTAAACACTTGTTTGGGTTTGAATTTTTCAGTGTCTACAAACCCCTTGAATTCACTCACAAAATTTTCAGCAGCATGCTTGTCTGAACTGGCTGCCTCACCATTTACAACACTGTGTATGGTTACTATGTTTCCTAAATCTGTCAAACCAGCCTTTGCTGGCCTTAAAATC
Organism: Cherax destructor; assembly: GCA_009830355.1. NCBI lineage: Eukaryota > Metazoa > Arthropoda > Malacostraca > Decapoda > Parastacidae > Cherax > Cherax destructor. The sequence goes on along the minus strand of WNWK01005212.1, from coordinate 20,454 downwards.
ACTCACATCAGCACTGGTTCCAGGCATTTTCTTGACAAGATCTGCGTTCAACTGCATTGCCTTTTCACAAATTATCACCATGGAAACACTATCACCCGCTATCTGTTTTTCATTGATCCACACTGCCATCAACTTCTCAACCTTTTCCAATGTTTTTGATAAATTTTTGGCAAACATGTCAACACCTTTTGCAACATCAGCTTCCTTGAGTTCTTTTCTCTTTGCCAGGATAGAGGTGATAGTAGATTTGTTTTTGTTGTACATCCTGGCAAGCTCCCCCACACGTACGCCACTCATATTTTTCTACTATCTCCTTCTTCAGTTCGATGGTGTTCCTCACTTTTTTTACCACAGAGGTGCCACTAGGAAGCTTCTTTGGACCAATGGTGACTTATATTTCACAGTGACAAGCAATAAACACAATAAAATTACAGTGGCTCCTCGGTTAGCGGCCGTAATCCGTTCCAGGAGCTAGGCCTTTAACCGAAATGGCATTTAACCGAATTAATATTCCCCATAAGAATTAATGTAAATACAATTAATCCGTTCCAGACAAAAATATTCACAAAAAAATAATTTTTTTAACAATTAAATCAGTATTACATAACTTTATTGAAGACTAATGCTGGCTTCTGGAAGATAGGGAGGAGGAAATAGGGAGGATGCCACTCACATCAGTCCACTATCACCCAGGATGCCACCCACACCAGTCCACTAAAACCCAGGATGCCACCCACATGAGTCAACTAACACACAGGATGCCACCCACACCAGTCTGAACTTGCAGCCTCACTATGCCTTACAACACTGTGTATGCCACTGTGCTTCTAAATCTCTCAAACCAGCCTTTGCAGCACTTGTTCCAGGAGTTTTCTTCACAAGATCTTCATGCAAATGCCTTGCCTTCTCACAAATAACAGACTCCACTACACTGTCTCCCACTATTTGTTTTTCTTTAATCCACAATAACAATAACTTTTCCATTTGTTCCATTATTGGTGACCTTTGTTTCGTAAGCACATTTACTCCTTTGGCAACATCAGCCTCCTTGATTTGTTCTTTCTTTGATAGGATGGTTGTAATTGTTGATTTGTTTTTCCCAAACATCCTGGCAAGTTCCAGCACCCGCATACCACTCTCATATTTCTCAATCACTTCTCTCTTAAATTCCATTGTGTTTCTCACTATCTTTGCCACAGGAACTTTACTAGGAACTTTTTTGGGAGCCATGGTTACTTATTTCGCAGTTGCACTGGCAAAAGACAATGGAAAACAAGCGAAATGTCTGGATGAATGAGCAGAAGCTTCCTTACGCACCGAGAGACACAGCCAAACTGAAGCGCAAGCGGCCCCAGCCGGCGGGTTGATGCGTCCCATACAGCCGCTAACCGAAATAACGGCCGCCAACCGGGAGCCGTAAAACCAGCCACTAACCGAGTTGGCCACTAACAGGAACGGCCGCTAACCGAGGGTTCACTGTGTACTGTGAAATGTTTTAATGAGCGCGCTGGGTAATGTTCACTCAAGGATAAACAAAGCTAGACTGGCTCATGGCGCCTCCGCGGGGAGGCGCACAAGCGCAGGCAGGCAGACAGGTCTGGTACGCGGGCCGATAGTCGGGGAAATGGCTGATTATCGGGGAAAAATTGGGCTGAAAAAAGCGATCGAAACTCGAACCGGCCGAAAGTTGGGAGTCCACTGTACTCTGATAATTATACAGTGGACCCCCGGTTATCGACAGTTCCTGATATCGGCCAACTCGGTGATCGGCTGGTTTTTCAGCTTACAGTGATTCACTGGAGCCGCTTGCGCTTCAGTTTGCCTGTGTCTCTTGGTGCGTGAGGAAGCTTCTGCTTATTCATTCAAATATTTCGCTTGTTTTTCGTAGTTTTTTGTCAGTGCAACTGCGAAATAAGTAACCATGGCTCCAAAGAAAGTTCTTAGAATTGATTGAAAAATATGAGTGGTATGAGGGTGCTGGAACTTGCCAGGATGTACGGGAAAAACAAATCAACAATTACATCCATCCTGGCAAAGAAAGTACAAATCAAGGACGCTAATGTTGCCAAAGGAGTAACTTTTCTAAGGAAACAAAGGTCACCAATAATGGAAAATATGGAAAAATTATTGTTATTGTGGATTAAGCAAAAAGAAATATTGGGAGACAGTGTTGTGGAATCTTTTATTTGTGAGAAGGCAAGGCAGTTGCATGAAGATCTTGTGAAGAAAACTCCTGGAACAAGTTCTGCTGGTAGTGAATTTAGGGCCAGCAAAGGCTGGTTTGAGAGATTTAAGAAGCGTGGTGGCATACAGTGTTGTAAGGCATGGTGAGGCTGCAAGTTCTGACAAATGTGCAGCTGAAACATTTGTTCAGGAATTCAAGGAGTACATAGAGGCTGAAAAATTTGAACCCCAACAAGTGTTTAATTGTGATGAAACAGGCCTGTCTTGGAAGAAAATGCCAAACAGGACCTACATCACACAGGAGGAAAAGGCACTGCCATGACACAAGCATATGAAAGACAGGCTAACTCTCTTTTTGTGTAGTAATGCTAGTGGGGATTTTAAAGTGAAGCTTTTACTGGTGTATCACTTTGAAAATCCAAGTGTGTTCAAGAAAAACAGTGTCGTCAAGAATAGATTGTGTGTGATGTGGAAAGCTAATAATAAGGTATGGGTCACAAGGCAAATTTTCAAATAGTGGGTTAATGATGTGTTTAGCCCAAGTGTGAAAAAATACCTCCTGGAAAAGAAATTGCCACTCAAGTGCCTCCTGGTACTGGACATTGCTCCTGCACATCCTTCAGACTTGGAAGACCAAGTGTTTAGGGACTTCAGTTTTATAAAAGTGAACTTCTTGCCTCCTAACACCACTCCTCTCCTCCAGCCCATGGACCAGCAGATCGTTTCTAACTTCAAAAAACTCTACACAAAAGCAGTGTTTCAAAAGTGCTTTGAAGTGACCTCGGACACTCGGTTTACCCTAAGAGAGTTCTGGAGGCATCGCTTCACTATCCTCCATTGCATAAGCCTTATAGGTAAGGCTTGGGAGGAAGTGACTTCCAGGACTTTGAACTCTGCTTGGAGAAAATTGTGGCCAGGTTATGTCCAAGAGAGGGATTTTAAAGGGTTTGAGACTGACCCTGCCGACCCTGTGGACTCTATTGTGGCCAGGTTATGTCCAAGAAAGGGTTTTTGAAGGGTTTGAGACTGACCCTGACCCTGCCGACCCTGTGGACTCTTATTGTGGCATTGGGAAAGTCCCTGGGGTTGGAGGTGAGTGGCCAGGATGTGGAAGAGTTTGGTGGACAACCACAGGGAAGAGCTAACCACTGAAGAGCTGAAAGAGCTTCATCTGCAACAGCATCAGACCACAGTTGCTTCACTTGCTTCGCAGGAGGAGGAGGAGGAGGAGGAAGAGGAAGAGGGAGTGAAGGAGGTGCCTTATTCATTGATTAAGGAGATTTGTGCAAAGTGGAATGATGTGCAAAGTTTTGTGGAGAAATGCCACTCTGACCAAGCTGAAACAAGCCAAATCTGCAACATATTTAGTGACAAAACCTTGTTACACTTCAGGGAAATCATAAAGAGAAGCCAGAAACAGAGCACTCTGGACAGATATGTTGTGTGACAGGGGTCCAGTGTCTCTCAAGCTGGTCCTAGTAGCATTAAAAAACAAAGAAGGGAAGTAACCCCATAGAGGGCTTTGCTTCCTGAAGTCTTTATGGAGGGGGATTTCCTTCCAAACACTAACTCCACCCTATCTTCCAGAAGCCAGCATTAGTCTTCAATAAAGGTATGTAATACAGTAGACCATCATTTAGCACGGTAGTTACGTTCCTGAAAACGTCGTGTTAGATAATTATAAGAACTTACGGGAAAAATAGGGTTATGTTCCAGGAGTCCCCAAAAAGCCAAACAAGTTTTTTTTAGACCAACAGATCTTACAAAAATAAAACTGAATATGTAATTGTAGTTCATTATCGTGATGTATTATGTTTTTTTACTGCTTAAGACTGCAAATGTAACAGAAATAATAGTATTTACCTTAAATTGTGGGTGCTGGTGTTTGTGGATGATTGTGAAGAGAGTGGAGAGTTATGCTGTGGCCCTACTGGGCTGAGGTGGATGGTAGAGGTTCTGGAACTGAAGTCGATGGTTGTACTGAGTATCTAACTTTAAGTCATTCAGTAAGTCAGTCAAGTCATTCAGTAAGTCAGTCAAGTCATTCAGTAAGTCAGTCAAGTCATGCAGTAAGTCAGTCAAGTCATTCAGTAAGTCAGTCAAGTCATTCAGTAAGTCAGTCAAGTCATTCAGTAAGTCAGTCAAGTCATTCAGTAAGTCAGTCAAGTCATTCAGTAAGTCAGTCAAGTCAGTCAAGTCAGTCAATAAGTCAGTCAAGTAAGTCAGTCAAGTAAGTCAGTCAAGTAAGTCAGTCAAGTAAGTCAGTCAAGTAAGTCAGTCAAGTAAGTCAGTCAAGTAAGCCAGTCAGCGCAGTCAGTCAAGTCAGTCAAGTCAGTCAGTCAGTCAGTCAGTCAGTCAGTCAGTCAGTCAGTCAGTCAGTCAGTCAGTCAAGTCATTCAGTAAGTCAGTCAAGTCAGTCAGTCAGTCAGTCAGTCAGTCAGTCAGTCAGTCAGTCAGTCAGTCAAGTCATTCAGTAAGTCAGTCAAGTCAGTCAATAAGTCAGTCAATAAGTCAGTCAAGTAAGTCAGTCAAGTAAGTCAGTCAAGTAAGTCAGTCAAGTAAGTCAGTCAAGTAAGTCAGTCAGTCAGTCAGTCAAGTCAGTCAGTCAGTCAGTCAGTCAAGTCATTCAGTAAGTCAGTCAGTCAGCGCAAGTCAGTCGTCAAGTCGCAGTCAGTCAGTCAGTCAGTCAGTCAGTCAAGTCATTCAGTAAGTCAGTCAAGTCGCCAGGGCAGTCAGCAGTCAGTCAGTCAGTCAGTCAGTCAGCTCAAGTCATTCAGTAAGTCAGTCAGCCAGTCAAGGTCAATAAGTCAGCCAAGGTAGCAGTCAAGTAAGTCAGTCAAGTAAGTCAGTCAAGTAAGCAGTCAAGTAAGTCAGCCGGCAAGTCGTCAAGTAAGTCAGCCCAAATAAGTCAGTCAAGCTCAGCCGCAGTCAGTCAGTCAGTCAGTCAGTCAGTCAGTCAGTCAGACTGACTGACTGACTGACTGACTGGGCAATTCCTAGATTTGAACGCTTAAACCTTTTCTTGTCACTTGCTGGAACACTTGTATGCTTACTGGGTGCCATGATTGCTTGGCAAATTTATCAAAATGCAAGGAAAATGAGAAAATGTATGTAAATAAACACAGTGAGCTTCCTGATTATTGTCATTCTGCACACGTATGAACCAAACTAAACGCTGGGAGGGATGCGTGGGTGGGTGAGGGTGGCGGGGAATAGCAGTAGGTCTCCCCCACTGACTCAATGGTTTAACCCACCGAGGGTGACCACGCGCTCAAAAATTTTTCCCCTCCCGCGACCGTGTAATATCATTTTTACGTCGTGTTAGATAATAATGTAATGCAATTCTTCAATTGTGCAATACCCATAATGTGCAACATAATCTTGTGCTAAATGAAGGTCTACTGTACTTATTTAATTGTTAAAAAAAATATTTTTTGTTGATATTTTTGTCTGGATTCGATTAATTGTATTTACATTAATTCTTTGGGAAATATTATTTCGGTTATCGGCCATTTTGGTGTTAGGCCGAGCTTCTAGAGCGGATTACGGCCGATAACCAAAGGTCCACTGTACTTATGTGTACCTGTACATAAATAAACTTACACTCTGTGCTGGCATGCAGGTACACATTAACCCTTTGACTGTCGGAGGCCCCTCTCTGAAACTGTCATTCTATGTCGGGAAATATTAAAAAAAAAAATTATTTTTTCTTATCAAAATGTTAAGATTATTTTTCTGATTGATTAAATCCCAATTTTTTTTTTTTGCGATCAGTACTTACCGAGATATAGAGGCGTAAAGTTGGCAAAAAATGAGACGTGTATGGCAACAGCGGCGAATGCCGCTCACCCGGTAAACTTTGGTTTACTTCCTTTCGTAGGTTTCTTGTTTTTTTCACTATTTTATTTTTTTATGTAACTTATGTGGCCTGTGAGACCAAAGTAAGGTGGAATGTATATACAGTCAACCCCCGGTGCTCGACGGCATTGGAGGTCGTCCAAATCGGTGTTCGACAGGTTTTTTTATGAGAATTTTGGCTCGGTATTAGGTGATCTGCTCGGAGTTGGACGAGTTGGCTATTCGTCCCGGACGCGTACGCATTGATCCAGCTGGGCCCAGGCACTCCACGGAGCGTCAGTGCTATTGTTTACAAGCGAGAGCCACCATCACCCACGCATTCATACCAGTATATTGTCATTATTCCACTGTTTTTAGTGCTTGCAACTGCTAAATAAGCCACCATGGGCCCCAAGAAAGCTCCTAGTGCCAAGCCTGTGGTAAAGAGTGTTGCAGGGAGTGAAGCAGGGATGCAGGGAGTGTAGCATTCAATCAGGGAGTGTAGCATTCATGCAGGGAGTGTAGCATTCAATCAGGGAGTGTAGCATTCATGCAGGGAGTGTAGCATTCATGCAGGGAGTGTAGCATTCATGCAGGGAGTGTAGCATTCATGCAGGGAGTGTAGCATTCATGCAGGGAGTGTAGCATTCATGCAGGGAGTGTAGCATTCATGCAGGGAGTGTAGCATTCATGCAGGGAGTGTAGCATTCATGCAGGGAGTGTAGCATTCATGCAGGGAGTGTAGCATTCATGCAGGGAGTGTAGCATTCATGCAGGGAGTGTAGCATTCATGCAGGGAGTGTAGCATTCATGCAGGAGTGTAGCATTCATGCAGGAGTGTAGCATTCATGCAGGGAGTGTAGCATTCATGCAGGGAGTGTAGCATTCATGCAGGGAGTGTAGCATTCATGCAGGGAGTGTAGCATTCATGCAGGGAGTGTAGCATTCATGCAGGGAGTGTAGCATTCATGCAGGGAGTGTAGCATTCATGCAGGGAGTGTAGCATTCATGCGGGGAGTGTAGCATTCATGCAGGAGTGTAGCATTCATGCAGGGAGTGTAGCATTCATGAGGAGTGTAGCATTCATGCAGGGAGTGTAGCATTCATGCAGAGAGTGTAGCATTCATGCAGGAGTGTAGCATTCATGCAGGAGTGTAGCATTCATGCAGGGAGTGTAGCATTCATGCAGGGAGTGTAGCATTCATGCAGGGAGTGTAGCATTCATGCAGGGAGTGTAGCATTCATGCAGGGAGTGTAGCATTCATGCAGGGAGTGTAGCATTCATGCAGGGAGTGTAGCATTCATGCAAGGAGTGTAGCATTCAAAGAAAAAGGCCAGTAACCCTAGAAAAGAACTTGCCACCTGCAGTGTTAATGGAAGGGGATTCCCCTTCCAAACACTAGCATACTACTCCATCTTCTTCCCTCCTCCCGTCTTCCACACATCAACAACTCTTCAATAAATGTAAGTGACATGTTATTGTACTATTATTTCTTAATTTTTCATAAAACTGTGTATAATTTAATGTCAAAAAGCTCAAAAAAAAATTTATATTAATACTTTTGAATGTCTGAAACGGATTTATTTTATTTCCATTATTTCTTATGGGGAAAATAGAATCAGAGTTCGACCAAACCGGTGATCGATGGGCCCTCTGGAACGGATTACCGACGAGAACCGGGGGTTGACTGTACAGTGGACCCCCGAGTTACGAACACCCCGGAAATCGTACAGTTATGTAAGTATAATATTGTAAGTGCTTTTGTAAGTGTATTTTTGGGGGTCTGAAATGGACTAACCTACTTGACATTATTTCTTAAGGGAGTATATTCGTTCGATAATGGCACTTGAGCAGGCTTCTGGAATGAAGTTTGTTCGTTACTCTGGGGTCCACTGTATATACAGGTCTCCCTCAACATTCGCGAGGGTTAGGGGATCAAGAGCCTCGCAAATGTTGAAAAATTGCGAATGTTTGGTGCCCCAATATATTTGTAGGGAAATATAATGCAATACTGCTTCCTTAACCTATTGAAACATGAACAATCATAAAACACATGAAAACATCGTAAAATAATGTACTATATACATGTTATTTTGACATGAGTTGGCTGTGGAGGGAGGCCTGTAATAATATAATTATACAATACGTATTTTAAAGTGTTGTGAAGTGTCGTGGGGAATCAAGAGTTACTGACACACTGCTTCTTCTCCCTCTGCTGTAGCTCTGCCCACTTTGTAATGATGCCAAATGTTGTATTAAATATGTATACATTAGAAAAAAATGAAACTCCAACTTGATAACTTTATTTTAATTTGCATAACTCATATAATACAGAAAACAATAAAAAAGTAAAATACACATACAACGAGTTAAGCTTACAGAAAAATACATTAAATTCACCATCTAACATCGTTACGAAGTGGGAGGAGCTATTGGAGGGAGGGAGAGGCGAGCAGTGTCTGGTGAGTCGTCATGGGTGGTGGATGTTAGCCTTACGACTAATAAAATGTTGTGTAATTACACTAATATTAGTAATAAAGGTTATATATCTATTACATTTATTCCAAATTGATATCAGAAACACGATAAATACCCTATAACTAATAAAGACGCTGAAATGAATAATATATGCCATATTATATAAGTGGGGTAAGAGAGCAGGCAGGCCGCCACTCAGAGTTGTTTACATCAGTGTAAACATGCCTAAATCACTCTTGTCATAAAAACAAATGCAAAAATAGCATTTATTATTTTTATAATAATAATAATTTATAATAATTGATCTGGAGCACTTTAAATGTCATCAGTATTTGGTAGCTGACATTTACAGCACTCCACAGCAATTAGTAAGTAAGTTTATTCAGGTATACACAAATACATTTACATAGATTATCATACATAGCAGCATATGTGTAGTGTTATTATTAATTATTATTATTTATTATTATTATTATTATTTCCCTACAATATATTGTAGGGAAATACAGTCATACCTCGGTTAACGATGCTGTCAGTTAACGAAAGTTTCGGGTAACGATATTTATAACGTAAAAAAAATGCAGTTAACGATGTTTGCTTCGGGTAACGACATTTGTACCGGACGTGTCCGCGTGGCGCCTAGCTGAGCGGCACTCCAGGGAGCGTCAGTGTGCTATTGTTTACAAGTGAGAGCGATCACCACCCACTCCACCCACGCATTTATACCAGTATATTGTCATTATTCCACTGTTTTTAGTGCTTGCAACTGCTAAATAAGCTACCATGGGTCCAAAGAAAGCTCCTAGTGCCAGCCCTGTGATAAAGAGTGTAGCATTCATGCAGGGAGTGTAGCATTCATGCAGGGAGTGTAGCATTTATGCAGGGAGTGTAGCATTTATGCAGGGAGTGTAGCCGGCATGCAGGGAGTGTAGCAGGCATGCAGGGAGTGTAGCAGGCATGCAGGGAGTGTAGCAGGCATGCAGGGAGTATAGCAGACATGCAGGGAGTGTAGCAGGCATGCAGGGAGTATAACAGACATGCAGGGAGTGTAGCAGGCATGCAGGGAGTGTAGCAGGCATGCAGGGAGTATAGCAGACATGCAGGGATTGTAGCAGGCATGCAGGGAGTGTAGCAGGCATGCAGGAGTATAGCAGACATGCAGGGAGTGTAGCAGGCATGCAGGGAGTGTAGCAGGCATGCAGGGAGTGTAGCAGGCATGCAGGGATGTAGCAGGCATGTAGGAGTGTAGCAGGCATGCAGGAGTGTACCATTCATGCGGGGAGTGTGGCATTAAAAAAAAGGCCAGTAACCCCAGAAAGACCTTGCCACCTGCATTGTTAATGGAAGGATTCCCTTCCAAACACTAGCATACTATACTCCATCCTTTCCCTTCCTCCCGTCCTCCACACATCAACAACTCTTCAATAAATGTAAGTGACATGTTATTGTACTATATTTACATATGTATTTATTTATTGTTCATTAAATTGTGTATTATTTAATGTCAAAAAGTTCTAAAAAATATTTTATTTTACTACTTTTGAAAGTCTTGGACGGATTAATTTTTTTTTTTTTTATTAACACATCGGCCGATTCCCACCAAGGCAGGGTGGCCCGAAAAAGAAAAACTTTCATCATCATTCACTCCATCACTGTCTTGCCAGAAGTGTGCTTTACACTACAGTTATAAAACTGCAACATTAACACCCCTCCTTCAGAGTGCCGGCACTGTACTTCCCATCTCCAGAACTCAAGTCCGGCCTGCCGGTTTCCCTGAATCCCTTCTTAAATGTTACTTTGCTCACACTCCAACAGCACGTCAAGTATTAAAAACCATATGCCTCCATTCACTCCTATCAAATACGCTCACACATGCTTGCTGGAAGTCCAAGCCCTCGCACACAAAACTTCCTTTACCCCTCCCTCCAACCTTTCCTAGGCCGACCCCTACCCCGCCTTCCCTCCACTACAGATTTATACACCTCGAAGTCACTCTGTCTCGTTCCATTCTCTCTACATGTCCAAACCACCTCAACAACCCCCCCTCAGCTCTCTGGACAATCGTTTTGGTAATCCCACCTCCTCCTAATTTCCAAACTCCGAATTCTCTGCATTATATTCACACCACATTGACCTCAGACATGACATCTCCACTGCCTCCAGCCTTCTCCTCGTTGCAACATTCATCACCCATGCTTCACACCCATATTAGAGCGTTGGTATAACTATACTCTCATACATTCCCCTCTTTACTTCCATGGACAAGGTTCTTTGTCTCCACAGACTCCGAAGTGTTCCACTCACCCTTTTCCCCTCATCAATTCTATGATTCACCTCATCCTTCATAGACCCATCCGCCAACATGTCCACTCCCAAATATCTGAATACATTCACCTCCTCCATACTCTCTCCCTCCAATCTGATATCCAATCTTTCGTCACCTATTCTTTTTGTTATCCTCATCACCTTACTCTTTCCTATATTCACTTTCAATTTTCTTCTTTTACACACCCTACCAAATTCATCCACCAACCTCTGCAGCTTCTCTTCAGAATCTCCCAAAAGCACAGTGTCATCAGCAAAAAGCAACTGTGACAACTCCCACTTTGTATTTGCTTCTTTATCTTTTAGCCCAACACCTCTTGCCAAGACCCTCGCATTCACTTCTCTTACAACCCTATCTTTAAATATATTGAACAACCACGGTGACATCACACATCCTTGTCTAAGGCCCACTTTTACTGGGAAATAGTCCCCTTCCCTCCTACACACTCTAACCTGAGCCTCACTATCCTCATAAAAACTCTTCACTGCTTTCAGTAACCTTCCTCCTATTCCATACACCTGCAACATCTGCCACATTGCCCTCTCTGACGGATTAATATCGTTAACCGAGGTATGACTGTAATAATAATAATAATAATTGCTGTAGAGTGCTCTAAATGTCAGCTACCAAATACTGATGACATTTAAAGTGCTCCAGATCAATTATTATAAATTATTATTATTCTAAAAATAATAAATGCTATTTTTGCATTTGTTCTTATGACAAAAGTGATTTAGGCATGTTTACCCTGATGTAAACATCTCTTATGAGTGGCATCTGCCTGCCCTCTTACCCCACTAATATAATATGGAATATATTATTCATTTCAGCATATTTATTACAGTTCTAGGGTATTTATCGTGTTTCTGATATCAATTTGGAATAAATGTAATAGATAGATAAACTTTATTTTGTACATAAATTATTTACTTCCCTACAATATATTGTAGGGAAATACTGCTTCCTTAACCTATTGAACCATGAACAATCATAAAACACATGAAAACATAGTAAAATATTGTACTATATACTACTACATACATGTTATACTGTAGTTTAACCTTTTAACTGTCCACACGTAGATATACGTTCACTCGAGTAGCTAACCGAATATTTTGAAAAAAAAAAAATCATTTTTTTTTTTAAATGAAGAGCACAGTTTTATAAACAGGATAGGCTAAAAAAAAAAATTTTGGGTTAGTACTTACCGAGATATAAGCCCGCCAATTTGGTACTGGATGCTCACCTGACTGCAACATCAAGTCCTGCCGCTTGCAGAAGTAATGCTGATATACTTTTTTTTCTAGTTTTTATTATAATTTATATAATTTTTATGTTCTGATAATTACAATTTACAATAGTTCTTGTGATTTCATAGTCAATCTTTGTTCTAACACTAATATTAGGTACTGGTAATAGTACTCAAATGCTGTTCAATCCTACCAAAGAAATTTTCCCGCTTGGTAATGTTAGACTAGTCCTTTCACAAAATATACTTACAAAAGCATTTAAAAAAATAAACTTGCATAAAAGGGCGATTTTGGAGACCATCGTAACTCGAGGTACCACAGTACTGAAATAGTACTCAAATACAGTGGTCCCTCGGTTTTCGCCGAAAATTCGTTCCAGAATGCTGCTCAAGTGCCATTACCGAACGAATTTACTTCCTTAAGAAATAATGTCACGTAGGTTAGTCTATTTCAGACCCCCAAAAATACACTTGCAACAGCACTTACGAAAATACACTTACATAAATGTTCGAGTTTGGAGATGCACGAAAACCAAGGGACCACTGTAGTCACAATCACACCAACAGGTGAACAGTTTCACCTTCCTTGGTCATTTACTATGGTCTATAAATATATACAAAGTATTTATAGGTCCCAGCAATGTTTTAGACATCCTGGAGTATATATGAAACTCCTTGAAGAATGGTGTTTGACAATTGCCAGATAACTACTGACAAGGCATTTGAAAAAATGTGTGCTGAGGGAAACCTCGCTTTTTCATATCTGTCTATCTGTCTGTCTATCTGTCTGTCTATCTATCTATCTGTCTGTCTGTCTGTCTGTCTGTCTGTCTGTCTAGCTCTGTTATCTGTCTTTTGTCTGCTTGTTAGTGTCTGGATTGTATATGAAACTCCTTTAAGAATGGTTGTTCTGTCAGATTACTCTGCAGCCCAGTGCTCTCGTAAGTCACATGCAGGAACTCTTTCAATGCAGATGATGATGTATTATCTGTCTGTTTCATGTTTGTTATCTGCTTATATCTACAACTCTGCTTATCTGTCTTTCTGTCTGCTTGTCTAAATCTCAGGTGCGGTCGTAAGCACTAGGTTTTATACACGATGCAGAAGTGAGAGGACACGAGTCATGCTTATTATGTCTTATACTACAAGCATCTCATGAAGGAATAGAATTTCCTCCGTAAGCCATCTGTCTAAGAGGGGATAGCAGGGGGCAAGGGGAGTAACCTTCTATATATTACTAAATGTAAAAGGAGAAACGTTTTCCTTTTGGGCACCTGCCTCAGTGGAGACAGATGTGTTGAAAGAAGAAAGATCACAAGCATTGTATAGACTTGCCAAATTTTAGGGTTATCCTAGGTAATTACAATATGTATAATAACTGTACATGTGTACATGTGAAGAGAGACAGAATAGGAATATAGTATAGATAGATATATAGACAGACAAAGATATGATGACAAAGATATAGACAGATAGAGATATAGACAGATAGACAGACAGCCAAAGCCAGCCAGCCTGCCGAATACACAAGAACATAAGAAAGAAGGAACACTGCAGCAGGCCTACTGCCCCATGCAAGGCAGGTCCATGTCACCCCCAGCTTAGACCAATGACCCACCTAGTCAGGTCACATCATCTGAAGGAAGGAGCATGGCATCAGACCTAGTAGCACAAGCTAGTCAGGTCCAACTCACACCCACCCACAGCCACTCATGTATTTATCTAACCTATTTTTACTTTCTCCCTTTTAAGGGGAGTGTTAATGTGACATGACATCAGTGAATACCTGGTGTTTGCCACACTATTTGCTCTAGCAGGCCTCAATTGAACTGGTGCTCCCACAAGGTACTAAGTGGTCCCAGATTTTTTAATACTGCGCACACTGAGGGCGCAGACCCATTCTCTCATGTCTAGACAACTCAGGCCTATGGCACTAAATTTGAAGGAATGAAAATATAACGGCATACTCTACGTTCGAGTCAGTACGCACGCCAACGACGTATATCTACGTGTGGACAGTTTAAGGGTTAATAACGATAAAAAATGAATGTCGCTATTTATTCAATAAAACTGACAAACTGGGATTTATGTCACTCACTGGCAGCATGAGACTTGTATATTCAGAAAAGTACACACCAGTTATGGCAAGGTTTCCAATGACTCCAAGTTTTACTGTTTTACTACAAAAAAATTTGCCTGCATGCTAATGAAATTTAACAGGTACTATCCTGGCCCTAAAAAAGCATCAACTATTAAATATTGAAGCTGATCAGAAGAGGTAAAAACCCAAAAATTATTTAATGTGATTTAATTGAAATAAAAACTTCACACTATTTTACACATAAAATTATAAGATCTGCATCTATACATCTGAATTTCATCCTCTGCTGTCATCAATTTGTTCTTTTTTTTTTTTTTCATCTCTTTTTTATGTATGAAGCTATACCAGTGAGGATTTTGATAGCTATTCAAGCCATTCCATGACAGGAATGGCATGTTCACAGGGCATGTGAACATGCTAAGAATTTGTTCCTCTTTACCGTACATACGAGCAAAAACTTTGAAGTCAATTAGGTGAGGTGTTTTCAAGTTGTGAGCAAAATATAATCGAAAACTTGGAGGAAATAAAAATAAAAATGAAACAAAATTCAGGCAACCTCTAAAGATACATCCCCCTTTGAGGATTCCTAATAACAGCCAATCACACCTGAAGTTTACCGGAGAGAGTTCCAAGGGTCAACGTCCCTGCGGCCCGGTCTGTGACCAGGCCTCACCAACAAGTATAAAGGAAAAATACAGTACTATAACACTAAGCTAAAATATCCTGTTTTAAATTTAAAAAAACTGTCAAATGATAACAATTAGAAAGACTCCTGAAAATTTTGCCCGAGGTCACCTACAGGTGCCCTGGTAATTATGAAAACCATGACTTGTGTAAAAAAAAAAAAATGAAGCCTTGTGTAGTTAAAATGTGTTCTGTAGTTAATGGCATGTCACAAGTCACATAGGAAATTTGAAATAAGTAGGAGGGTATGAGAACAGGTAAAGGGGGTTGGAAAAGAAGCAACTGCAAGCATATGACTGTGGGTAAGACAGGTGTGCCCTATCCTTAATCTACAGTCTATGGAAAGAGGGTCAATCATTTGTGTCAAAACCAACTTGCTGCTTATTATTTGGTAGGACCAACTAAGCTCACCACTTCCTCATTACCTACAATATTTAACAGTAACATACCTTGTTATTACATGGGATAGCAATATCCACAAAACGAAGAGGCGAATCAGTGTTGCAAAATGCAATGACAGGAATATTAACATAAGAAGCCTCAGTAATGGGCTGGTGGTCTGTAGCAGGGTCTGTCACAACTAACAGACGAGGCTCACGGAAAGCAGCCTGTAAAATATTTAAAGCTTTTAGTAAGTAATATTAAGCAGAAATTGCTAAGATCAACATCTATCAGTTACAAAGAAAGACGCAGCCCCTGCTGAAAACTGTATGGTGTATACAGTACAGGTGCTTGAAATACACTATCAGACATGTATAAGTTTTTCTTTTATGTATGTGCAACATGCACTTACTGCACCATGAAACTACTGCTTGAAAACTAGCAGTCTGACCTAATGATCTACTCTTAATTATTAAGCAAAAAAAAAAAGTTACCTGGATTTGATTAGTGAATGCTCCTGGAGTAAACGACCAGCGATTGGAGTAGCACCAGTGTATCTTGCATATTTGATGATAGCTCTCTGCCCCATAGGACGTGAAGATATCACAAACACATCAGCAGGGTTTCAATGGCAGCAATTGCACGTGCTGCCAGCAAGATCTTCTCATAAGTCTTGCGCAAATTGATGATGTGAACACCTGCAAAGTGGATACTGTATTTCTGACATTGCTATTTTTTTACAAGAGCAAAAGAAGATCTTTCAACAGGTTTCAATAGAATTTTTAAAAATAACAGATAAAATAATTCTGAAAAAATTAATTACCAGACAGGTATATCTTGATATAAAGTGCCCCCTTCTCTGATACACCATTCAACTGACAGGTAAGTTGGGAAGTAACTTTCCCTCACCCCAACTTATGTTCACTACCTATATGTCAAGCATGAGAAATAATAAAAAGACAGTAAGCAAAAAATAAAGACAAAATAATGAGAAATACAGACAGTAAACCTTACAATCAACATCAAGGCTATTTATTAATTGCTTGGATTACTAATCTCGGAGAATTAACCCTTAAACTGTCCAAACGTAGATCTATTTTCACTCGCGAAGGGCTCCGAACATAGATCTATGTTTTATTTTTCATGCCTTCAAATTTGGCGCGATAGGCCTGAGTCGCCTAAACATGAGAGAATGGGTCTGCGCACTCAGTGTGCGCAGTATTAAAAAAATCTGGGACCACTTAGTACAGTGGAACCCCGGTTAACGAACACCCCGGAAATCGTGCAATTATGTAAGTATAATATTGTAAGTGCTTGTGGAAGTGTATTTTTGGGGGTCTGAAATAGGCTAACCTAAATGACATTTTTTCTTAGGGAAGTAAATTGCTCGGTAATGGCACTTGAGCAGGCTTCTGCAATGAATTTTTCGTTAACCGGGTTCCACTGTACATTGTGGGAGCACCAGTTCAATTGAGCCCAGCTAGAGCAAATAGTGTGGCAAACACCAGGGATTCACTGATGTCATGTCATATTAACACTCCCTTTAAGAGGAAAGTGATGTTGATCCAAAGTTTAGTGGCTGTGAAATGGATGTGGCCACAAGTGATCGAGGGAAAAATCAAAACCTCGATAATAACCCATGCGCAACATCCTTTCATTTTTTATACCACTGGTAGTGTCATCCTGCCAGAATGTCCTATAACCTATGCCCTAAGTAAAGAAAAACGATTCTGGAACGTGTAATATGTATTCGTCAGGCTGGCTAGCTGGCTTGCTGACTGACTTTGGCTGTCTCTTCATCTGTATCTGTCTGTCTATCTCTGTCTCTGTCTCTCTCTCTCTCTCACAGGTACACGTAAGTACAGTTATCATACATAGTGTAAATTACCTAGGATAACCCAAAAATCCAGTGCTATACACTGTGCTTGTAGATATAAGGCATAATACGCATGACTGGCAAGTAATACCATGTTCACTTGATCAGGAATCAGACGTGACTGCATCCTGTTTTAATAACTGTTGGTTCATGAGCCGCTCTCTGAGACAGAGAAACAAGCAGACAGAAAGACAGACACACAGGCAGACAGAAAGACAGACAAAGGCACACACAGGTAGACAGAAAGACACACACACACAGGCAGACAGAAAGACAGATAAGCAGACAGAGCTAGACAGAGACAAACATGTTTATGTGTAACTGAAAACAAACAAAGCCAGGGGTTCCCTGCAGTAATGCATGATCATCAAGTGTCAAACCACTGCTGCACTGTCAGCAGTCCAGTGACACTCAGTCTTACACCATGCTTCAAGGAGTTTCACATATACTCCAGCATGTCTAAAACATTGCTGCGACCTATAAATACTTTGTATATATTTCTAGACAATAGTAAATGACCAAGGCAGGTGAAAATGTTCACCTGTCAGTGTGTTTGTGACTATTTGAGTACAATTTCAGTACCTAATATTAGTGTCAGAACAAAGATTAGCTATGAAATCACAAGAACTACTATAAATTGTAATTATCAGAACATAAAAATTATATAAAATAATATAAAAATGAGAAAAAAAGGTACAGTGGACCCTCGGTTTTCATTCACCTCCAAACTCGAACAATTATGTAAGTGTATTTTCGTAAGTGCTTTTGTAAGTGTATTTTTGGGGGTCTGAAATGACTAATCTAATTTACATTTGTCCTTATGGGAATAAATTTGTTGGGTAACAACACTCAAACAGCATTCTGGAAAGAATTTTCAACGAAAACCGAGGGTCCACTGTATATCGGAAACACTTCTGCAAGCATCAGGACTCCATGTTGCTGTCAAGTGAGCATCCAGCGCCAACTTCGCGGGCTTATATCTCAGTAAGTACTGATCCTAAAATTTTCTTTTTATCTTATAACATGTAGAATAATGTCCTCTTCATTTAAAAAAAAAATATATTTTTTTAAATATTCGGAGCACTGTGCGAGTGAATGAAGATTTACGTTTGGACAGTTTAGGGGTTAATAACCTAAAAAAAAAAAAATCCCAAGAAGTGATTATTTCAACTGAAGTGTATCACACCACCATATCTTCCATGCCATCTATAATCAGCCAAAACCTGCAAACTATTGCTGTATGGTTGCTGGTGGCCTCACAACTAGTTATAAACATCAACCAATCCAGATGACCTGACTTCGAACCTACATTCTGGTCAAAAGACAGTAGCTCATTAGCTCTGGCTGATTACACATACAGGTCTCTTATATGAGTCTATGAGCCAATTGCAGTAAACATACTCAATTTTGTCTCTCTCTTATTACACTACTAACAAGTATGGTAACTGCCTATATTGCTGCTGTAACTAGTGCAAATATTGGTGGATATATACGGGTATTGAAAGAGTTACTTTTGGTGTTCTGCCTTAACCTTAACCTTAACTTTGATCCTTTGCTGGTAACTTGACTTACAGCCAGGTACTACAGGCCTTCTACTTGTACTTGTGTTCATAATACTCATTTGAAAACTCTTGAGGAGGAAGTTGGTGGCACTCTATGTACGATACTTGTACTTATGTGTACCTGTGCCTAAATAA
The DNA here is from genome assembly GCA_009830355.1 of Cherax destructor. NCBI lineage: Eukaryota > Metazoa > Arthropoda > Malacostraca > Decapoda > Parastacidae > Cherax > Cherax destructor. The sequence continues at coordinate 1,640 of WNWK01005212.1, read as the reverse complement.
ACTTATTTACTCTACAAATCTGACTGAGTAACATTTTAAAGTCTTCCATACTCACACCAACCAAAACTATCTGCTCCACTTCCACTCACATAACACCAAAACTAAACAAGGCATCGTCAGAGGCTTCTTCCAATGTGCTCTTCGCATCTGTATTAGTGAAATTTTTGGAAAAGAATGCTCCTTTCTTGAACGAGTCTTTTTCTAAACTTCATTACCCATGACATTTCATCAGAGATTACAGACACCATGCATAGAATGTAATTAATTCACTCAGACAAGACACCTCTAAAAGAAGATACATAATTCACCCTAACTCTATTGTTAGTCAAATCCCCAATACTCTCTCTGACACCAAATTCCAAGTAACCACCACTGCCTCTATTATGATCAAGGACATCATAAGGAAGAGATAGCACTAACAAAACAAAACCAAAGCAGGGATATACATAATCCCTTGAAACAATGATAAAATAAATATAATATTACCTGTTATCAAACCCCTTTCTACACCATCTACAACTGTTTCACCCACTTTAGCATTCAGGTCCCCAACAACAATTATTCTCTTACTTGATTCAAAACTTCCTAAATTTTTTTTCATCCCCCACAATCCCTTTTTTTTGCATTTTTTCTCCTCTATGCCCTAAACCCCCCAGGTCATAATTCTTAACACTTCTCGCCTCCCACCTTTATTCTAACCCATAATTCTTGAATTTATACACACATATTCCCTCTAGTAGGTTGGTAGACAGCAACCACCCAGGGAGGTACTACCGTCCTGCCAAATGCAGGTGAAATGGAAACCTGTAATTGTTTTACATGATGGTAGGATTGCTGGTGTCTTTTTTTCTGTCTCATAAACATGCAAGATTTCAGGTATGTCTTGCTACTTCTATTTATTTGTAGGAAGTCAGGTGTAGGTAGCCGGTAGATGTACCTATGTAGTCCACCTGGCTACACAGCTGCCCTACCTCCTACATGGCTCAGGGGGTTTTTGTTTTGGGAGCCATTTATTCCATCAACATACCTTGCTCACTGAGTTTAATCATTTCTAACAACTACCTTTAGATGCCATCCCTAAATGAAGGAGAAATAATGAATAATTAATGCCGAGTTTTAAACAAAAACGGGGGGGTTTAAGGGGGAAATAAATGGAAAGCAGATTCATAAAGTTTTCTTTGATGCTGGACCAAAAAAACGTAATATTTTCCCTCCCGGGGGTATAAACATGGGATGTTTTTTATGCTATTTAAAGTGTTTCTTATATAATTTTTAAGAATATATCATAGATGGATTAATGAAAATGTCATATTAACGTAAAAAAAGACATTTAATGTGCCCAAAGTGATTATTATTATATTACATAATGTTTTCCCTCCACCTGGCAAACCCCACCTCCCTAAGGGTATAAACATGTTTTTTTGCTTTGTTTAAAGTGTTTTTTATATAATTTTGAAGAAAATATCATAGATGGATTAATGAAAAAGTCTATCTGGTTTAAAGTAAAATAAGACATTTTGTGCCCAAAAGTTATTATTTTTTTCTATTGTTTACTATCGTTAAAAATAGAAAGGGGCACACTTGGGGATTTAATGTGTCCTGCACACCGGGATAGGGTGTATATTTAGGTACAAGTACAC